>LPNX010827153.1:5103-20116 GCA_001517045.1 Pseudotsuga menziesii
TGGTGGGTCAAATGCACCAATGAATTGACTAGGAAACATGGTTTCAACAATGTAGAATTAGGATATGCAATTAGTACTTTGGGCATAAATTTGTTGTACAATATTGAAATGAAGTGTTTAGAGTTGTATTGTAAAATAGATTCATATAACAATATACCCTAGAATATTTTTAAATATCTATCTATTTAGTCTCTCTAAAATTGATTACCCCGACTTTGTTTCTGAATTTCTTCCTTGACACCTAGTAAGTGTTTTGACCATATGATTTTCATTTGATATCCAAATTGAATGATTCAAAATGGGTTAGAAACTATATTTCAAGGTATATTTTGGATAGAAACATGTTTAAAAAATATTCCCATATGATCTCTCAAAACAAGACTATCCCAGCTACGATTTTTTCGGTAAATTCATCAAGCCAACATTGCATAAAAATGAAAATCCATGGGAAGTCTTTTAAATTTCATGAATTCAACAATGCAAAACATACCTCCTTGAAATTGATCAAAATGAATTCTCATTTTTCTCTTCCTCCCATAGAATCCTTATTCAATAGAACCTTCTTCCTCTTAGAAATTTTCCTGCAAGGATGAACTAATACTTTGGATTGTTCTTACCGCAGCACAAAATCAACATTTTGTGTCTTTATTTCTACCCACGAAAAAAAACAACATCCTAAAACTAATTTGATGAAATAAATGAAATCGTTTTATCCTTAAACATAAAAAAACATCTTAAAACTAATTCACAAATATAATTTTTTTGATGGAAAAGAGATTTATGACAAAAAATATTGTGTAAAAATCACGTCTTAATGCATCTAACACTCTCTCATTCATGTTTTATGATTGCTTATATTTACTCACTTTGCATGAAAAACTATCGATTTCAACCTATGGATGTTTCCTAGAACTACTGCAAGAGTTTAGTTTCACCTTTGGTAACTCCACAACAATGATGCCAAAATGACAAGATTTTTAATTACATTGTAATTTATTAGTAAGGAAAGTAAGAATTTTGTACATTCAATTGTCAACCCAGGGTTCAGTGGGAACTTATGGGTAACTTTGCATTGTATGTGTAATCCAAACTCTCCTCTTACATTGTTTATCTATTGTGAATTTGTATTTCAATAACCTTATTTACAAATAGTGATATGAATAATTACACAGCCTTGGAAAGGAATTGGCTAGCTAAACAAGTACTAGAACTAAGTTGCAGGGAAATTAAATCACACAACAAGAAAGTAAATTCACACCATTTTGGAAAATAAATGCTAAAAAAAATTCACATAGTGCTTGAAAGTAAATGATAAAACTAAATCCACACCACACCTTGACAAAAAAGGTGAATTGTAGAAATAAAATCTAAGGCATATCCTTTCCAAATATAGGTTGTTGTTTATAATCAAAAGTAGAAAATATGATTATTGCATTAAGAAGACTCATTGAATTAAAGTATTATAAAGTAAACTTCTAAATCACTAATCCATGGAATGAAATTACATTGCAAAAATAACTTCACACATAACAAGAAATGAAAATTGTTAAATTAAAACTAGGTAGCAAATTAAAACTACATCAACATAAACTAAATAAAATAAAACTGGAGAAAATTATAAAACTAAAATTTATATTGAAACAAGATCTCATGAAATCGTAGTTATTCCATCATATTATGGACTATTTCTCTAAAAGTACTCCCATTGGAACATAGCTGAAACTCTCTTTTATGCATTGTTAATGCAAAAAATTGCTCAACTAGCTCCACATGGCCTAAACCATATACAAAAATATTTTTCCTATCTTTTTTCCCTCATTTGTGACCACCATAACTATGTTTTAACCTTATCCTCTCTCAAAAAGCTCAAAAATATCAAAAAGGGACTAAAAACCCGCAAAAGGGCTTAAAACCCCTCAAAAGAGCTAAACACCCACAAAGGGGCTTCAAAACCCCAAAAAGGGGCTAAAACCCCTAAATAGGGTTTAAAACCCTAAAAGAGAGAAAATGACAAGAAAAACTATAAAATAGTGTGGAGGGCTCAATCACAAGATTACCCAATTATTCCTTCGTCGTATTTTTCTATTATTTGTTAGTACGGTGAGAATCATTCCTCTCACAATACCCATAACTTTTCAATCATTCTATTTTCCCCACCATATCCCCACCTTGTACATTGAGGCATACTATGTACCATCAAACTTGTGGAGAGGCGGTACCATCCAAGCTAGGGCACAGTGGCCCAATTTTACAAAAAAGAGAAGGTATATTTGTCCCATCTTGTTCATTTTAGTTTAGTTTTTTGTTTATTGTTTAATATTGCTAATCATTTGTTTTTCAACTTTATTTTTAACCATTTGAATCTACCTTTCTATCCCTTTGACGGAAGGGAGGTGCATTAGCATGTAGCCAAGGTTTTTACTCGGCTACAGTTTGGTGACCATACCAGGTCAATCCCACTGGATCCCTGATTTTACAAGTTTTTTGCAGGTTTTCCTTCATAGCCGTCCCTGAGCGGGCCCTCACAAGGCCGATCCGAGTCCGTACGACCATAGTACCTGCCCCTGTCAACCACTGCTGGCTTTGTCCTTTATTTTTTCAGTTTTCGACCACCGTCACTACTTTCAGGTTAAAAAGCGCGACCTAGTCACAGCTTTCGGGCCAAAACCTGCAACCCACTCACGACTCCAGCTCCGAAAGGTGCGAATCTCCTCCCAGGGCACATTCATTGCTATTTTTTACCTCAAAAGCGACCCAATATCTACTGTGTGGTCTGTCTATGCGACCCAGTTGCCACTGCCTAGCAGTCAAAAGCAACCTGTCTATTTTTTAATTAGTTTTACATTTATTTTCCTATCTAAACAATCCATTCACCACCAATTGAATGTCACATGCAATATGCCTATTTTTAGGTTAGTTTCTACAAGTTATATTCTATTTTTCATTATTAAAACATTGGAAATTAACAGTCTTATTTATCCCTTCCTCCTCTACTCGGTCAGCACTCTTCGGGGTCTTCTGAGATAAGACAAGGGGTTGAGTAAGCTTAGTAATAGGAATCCATTTTTTCCATTGTTCTTGTCTATTAAAAACAAGTAACCTTGGCAGCTAAAGGGAGTGGAAACCATTGGGGGTTTCATGACATTCGCATCCTCCATGTTGAGCATTGGGCATTTGAGGATTAACCTGCGGATCTACAGGTGGACTTGTTTCCACTTTGTTGAGAGCCCAACACTCTTTCTTGGATTTGAGGGATACAAAAGCGGGGTATTCATACTACTGATCCACAACAAGTTACAGTTATTTTTCCATCATTACAGTTTTGTATTGCACTTTGGTTTTGGTTTATTTTTTCAACTCTGTTTTCATCCAAGCCCTTTGCATGATATGTTTAGAGAAAAAAAATGTTATTTTCTTGTTTGCATAGTTGAAAAATTAAAAAACACAATCTCATACACAAAGTGCACACATTCACACCATATAACCCAACTAAACTCGGTTCATGACCCCGAGTGAACCATAAAAGTAACCAATTTACTTAATCAAATCTTGTGGTTTGAGGACATAAGTATCAACCGCCATAACTCTGGGAAGTGCTTGGGATTTTCCCTAAAACTCATTGTGAGGAGTACCACAGGAACCCCAAAGTATCTGGCCAACAAGAGGAATTGCTAAGCGAAACGGAAAATGACCCCTTCCGACTGACTAGAAACACCCTTGTGAGGAAAACACCAAGCATTGTCTTCTAGCAGTCTTGGTGGCTGAGTGACCACCTATGAACCAATAGGAAGCCATTTAAACTGGGGTACAAAAACTCATTACTGGTTACTACCATTAAGCCACCATTGATTCACCACACTCTTCCTCACGCCTTAGGGGGGACCCCCCTCAGTTTGGGTTTTTAGACCATCACCATCGAGGCCCTCCTCAACAACCCTCCTCACCATCAGAAGGTCACACGGCCTTTGATTCTGATTCAGACTCCTACCAGTCAGAGACAAATATTTTCACTGCACCGTCTAGCTCCATGGCTGGTGTAAATCCTAATCCTTTCTTCGGAGGGGTGGTTGGAAGCGGACCCATGTCCCTACCTCACATCATTACCAACATCCCTTCCAACGGTCCTAGTACCATTGTGCATGTTGTTGTGAGTTCGTTACCCATTAGTGGTGGTGTCGCACCTACTCCTATCATTCCCATAGTACCACCTTTCATACCTAGGGGCAGCAGCCCTTCTGTGACCATCCCTACTATCCCTATTGTGGGAAGTCAAACTCGGGTACCCCTAGTCATGCACGGACACCATACTCAAACAAATTTCGGCACCATCATTGGTTCCTGCCACACCAACCTTGGGTCTAACCTCCCATTCATGGCTCGCTTCAACTTGCTTGATTTGGCCAGATTAACCAATGACCCAATCATCCATCAACCCCATTGGCCTCCCATGCCAACTAAACTCCCATTAGACATTCCAAATTTTGAACAGAAAGCAGGTGAGTTCCCCCAGAACCACATTATGTCATTTCATCTATGGTTCTCATCAAAAAACATTGTAGACAATTCGATCCGACTTAGGTTGTTCCAACACACCCTCACAGGTGCTATAGCCAAATGTTATGTTGATATACCTCAAGCCTCTTACCCTGACTTCAATTCCCTAGCCTTCATGTTCCTACAATACTTCCAACTCCCTGCCAAATACGACGAGGGCATTGAGATCTTCTTGTCTTGCCACCAAAACACTGCAACCCACATAACTGGCCACATCCATGAGTGGCGGCGATGTCGTAGTTTGTGCAAGATTCATCTTGATGAAAGGATCTTTCTTGATTGGTTCTTAAAAACATTTCTACCACCCATAGCCAAGGACAGTGCCTCCAAACATCCCCAATCCAAGGAAGAGGCCATCTTGAAGGAGCAGCAATTTGATTTGATTTACGCTCAGTCTGGATACCCATACACCATCATACCAAACGCTTCTTGAGCTGACACCTCCCACTGTGATACGCCAAGGGAATCCCATGCTGCAGATGGTGTCATCGATTCTGTCTCCAAACACCCATAGTGCTATGTGGCACAACCTTTGATGCCACTGAACCCAAGCAACACCCCTATTGTTGTGAAACCAAACCAAGCACCTGATTACTCAAGGATGATGGCTCAGTCTAGAGCCACAACCTCTTATGCACAGCCCGTGCCACACCAGCATGCCCATCCACTGACTTGGCCGTCACAGCCGTATTCGGGACCAATGACCAAATTCCTAGCCCGTCCAGCTCCTTCGACCTACTATGTGCCACCCATGCAAGCCACTCTGGCCCTTGCCCTAGCTCCTTTGACGACCATGGGTCAAGTTTCTACTCAGAAAAATATTCCCAACCAATCATCCCCCAATAACCAATAAGGGCAAGGTAAGAAAAACCATGGAAGGAATTGCGGTAACAACCAACCACAAGGAGGTGGACAACAACCTAACCCTCCTAACAACAATGGTGCTAACCCACCAGCCCAAAACCCCCAACAACCTAATTTACCAGGAAAAACTGCTCCGTTACAGACTAATCATCTGTGTAAATTGTGCAACATATGTGGTCACTATACTCATGAATGCTCGCACATGGACCGTGTCAAGCATTTTTTCCAGAATGAAACTCAGCGCGACACCAACACGGTAGCCCAGGCTCAACCCAACCTAGCACCACCAGGTCCTCCACCTATGGTGCTCCAAAACCCACTACCACTCCAAGGATTGGTTGCAACCGCACCTTTTCCCCCATCTGCACCTGCAGCTCCTGCCGCAGCCCCGCCTACAGAAACAGGTGTCCATCACCTACTGGCAATGACCACTAAAGAAGTCAACCTGCAAACTAGACGCAATCAGTATGAATCCACTACCGAAACCACTAACCCATCAGTGACATCCACATCCAACACAACCAACATACCCCTTCACCTACCCACACCCCCCATTGATGGGGCAGCCAGAGGTCCATGATTCCCCATGCAGCGTATCGCCAACAACACCACAACTACAACTACTTTGAATTATAGCATCGTTGATGACTTGGCCCAGTCACCTATGGCCATGTATGCTCTAGAAGTGCTGACAACATTCCCACCGCAGCGGAAAGCGTTGTTATCCACACTAGGTGCCATGGACCCCTTCGATTCCTGATTGATCACTTTCAATTTGGACAACAAAGAACCAAGAATTCCATCAACCATTGCCTTCTATATTTTGGTATCAAATCGAAACTTGGTCATACATTAATGTATCGTCGATGAAGGGGCATCTACCTGTGTGATGTCGAAGTTTTCATGGAAAATACTTGGGTCCCCTACCCTCCAGCCATCCACCACTGCCCTCCGCACCTATGATGGTCGCTCCACAAAATCCCAAGGAATTCTTCTGAATGTCCCCATATCATTGGCTAGTAAAACAGTTCTAATCGACATTGAGGTTGTCAACACTTAGCTTGATTGCAACCTCCTTCTCGGACTTAGTTACATGTATGCCATGAGAGTCATGGAATCCACCGTCTTTCACATTATGATGTTCCCTCATGACGAGAAGATCGTAACAGTAGACCAAGTAACTTACTATGACTTGTAGGGGCCAGCCACACCACACCATGTCATCGATACCATTGATACCTCCATCGACAGCATAGCCATCCCATCTTTGTCATCCGTAGTGCCATGATTGTTCGCCGACACATCTATGACAACTTCCTTCCCTTCATTACCTCCTCCACAAGATTCAAATGACCCTACAGATTTGTTTTTGCTTTCATCCAGCAAAATTCCACCCAAACCCCAACCATAGCCATAACCCCAACCACAATTGTAGCCCAAAATGAAATCACCAGGGAATTATTGGGGCTCATTCCCAGTCCATACAATTCCCTTTCTTTTCCCACCGTCTGGAATCGTAAGTAAGTTTGTGATGGCCACTTTAAACCTACCAAACTTTACATTGAGGATTCCTATGTGGTACCTTGAACCACCTTCCCCGCCTCTGATGCCCCAGGTTGTGCTCAATCCCATCCAACCCATTGCGGTAGAGTCACACCCTCCTCCTGGTCCACAAAAACTTCATTTCGCACCTGCATCAGCCCTGCCTCCTCCAAAGAGGGCTAGGGGAAAAAATCCAAAGTAGTAGTCAAACCTCGTCCGAATCCACCTTGTGCCTTGTATGATCATCCATGGTCATGCAACCCCAAACTGCACATAGATGCCAATCCTGCGCATGCACATTGATGCCATGGATACAACCGATGATCTTTCAGTAGTTGATGTCGCAGCTTCACCAGCAGCCAAAAGCAAGTCTTTGACAAACCATGCTTATGCCATTTGCGGATTGTATGGCCATTATTCTCACCACTATCTAGAGTTGGCCAAATATCAATATGTCCTCAACCACTAGTACAAAATGAGGAATTAGCTACTACGTGACTAAAAATTCTAGTCACCACAGGTTTTTCAAGTGATTTACTGCTAAATATGAGCAATTTTGATTGACCCAACTATAAACGACTAAAATTAACGACTAATTTAGTCACCATTTAACAAATATGACTAGATAATAAGTGACGAAGTTAAAAATGACTAAGATAATCGACTAATTAAGTCACGACATAAAAATGACTAGCTAGAAGAATATGAATTAGTCATTTATGTTAGTCATTTTTAATTGTGTCATGAAGAATAGAAATTTTGACAATGAAGTGTAAATTTTGTAAACTATCTACCTTCTATTAGTAATATTGGTGCCATGCACCTCAATCTTCAGAGATCCAACAAAGTAATTGCACGAATTTTCTCTTGACCATCTTTATCCCTGCTGCACCATTGAAGCAAACCCGGTTAAGCGCGTACCAAAGGAAAATTAGGTTCCTTATACATCAATTACGAATTAGGTACTAGAACCAATACCATATCGATATCTAGAAGCATCATAGCTAATTTTAGGTCATATGTGTCCTCCACGACCCTTTTCCACTAATCACATCTTTTGGGTCGATGATAGTTCTTATGCCAAAGGTAATTATGAAAAACTGATGACAATGTCAATAATCATTATGATGATGATAATGAAGACGATCATGATGATGCCATGAATGATGATTATGATGATAATGACAATGGTGATGACAACAACAACGATGGTTATGAAGGAAATGATGATATTGTTGATCATGTGATTATATGATGAGAGTGAGTGATCACAATGGCAAGAAACGTTTTTCCTCTTGTAGTGAGCATTCTAGATGATAAGTTTTCTAGGGAAGAGTCACTTCTTTTTTGTCTATTGGATCCAATATGGATCTAGGGTTTGTCTATCTAGTTTGCAGAGAGGATTTGAATCATTTTCATGTGTGTTTTGGTCTAGATCCAAAGGGTTTATCTGAAGGATTATTGTAGTGTTTTTTGTAATCAAATCCAACAAGAAGAAGAAGACAGACATTTGTTGGTTTTCCCCAGTTGGGGTTTTGAGGGTAAATCCTTGTGTCTATTTTGTGTGGTTGCATTTTGTTGTTCTATTGTGCATTTATGATTTCTCATGCAGGTGTATTCTCATTCATTAATTTTCAGTAGTTAACTAAAGAACACATTAATATTTGTTGCTAATCAAGAACTGTATAAGGGTATAAAAGTTAAGATTGAGCATAATTTGAACTCAGGTTTTTATATGAAGAGTTTAACAAACTTTTGTTGGTTTGATAAGTGATGGATCTATCAATTATGCCGAAGAGGTGCATTCTACAACCCAATAGGGGGAGACGTGTAACTCCTTCCGAGCTCATCCTAGAGTTGACACACGTCCTTTAAAAAAAAAAAAATTATAAAATAATAACATGTCAGCTCAAATTAGAGTTAAAACATTTACAACCACATATATAAAAAAAACTAATTAGATAAATTGGAAATGTGTAATTCCCTCCATGCTCATCCTAGATTTGACATGTGTCCTTTAAAAAAATTATAAAATATTATAAAATAAGAACATGTCGGCTCATCGCGCCGAAGATGCACATTCTAAGCCCAATAGGGGGAGATGTGTAACTCCTTCCATGCTCATCCCAGAGTTGACACACATCCTTTAAAAAAAAACATGTCGTCTCAAATTAGAGTTAAACCATTTACAAAAACATATATAAAAAAAACACTGATTAGAAAAATTGGAGATGTGTAACTCCTTTCATGCTCATCTTAGACTTGACAGGTGTCTTTTTAAAAAATATATAAAAAAATTATAAAATAAGAACGTGTCCACTCAAATTAGAATTAAAACATATACAACACCATATATATATATATATATATAAACACAAATTAAGCACATTAAAAGGTTTTCACAACATTTATATTTTAAAAACAAGTTTGCATCTCAAGAGATTTGATCATTCTAAACGCTTTCTAAATCCCTTTTTAAATGAATCTATGCTAATTATAATACATATCATAAATATTTAATTAGAGAACAAATTATATAAACTTGTTATATACATATAATAAATATATAATTAATGAAAATTTTATATATATAATGAATGAAACAAGTTATTACACCTAAGGTGTTATTTGGGGGACGACTTCCTTCAGCTTTCGTAGTCTATCGAGACCTTTGAGGAGTCACCCCCTGTCCACAACTCAAATGATTTTTGTTACTGTGTTCATTTATTTGTGTATTAAAGAAACTTTGAATTTTACGTGTCAATCATAAATCCACACTTCCTCTCTGGGTTAATACCATAATGGAGAGCATGTTGGAGACCATGGTCCTGGTGGTCAAACCGGACAGACCCAATACATGAGAGACCAGAATTTTTGGCTTAGAAGATGAAAATGAAACCAAATATTCTGATGGACAGGCACGAATTAGGGCACCTTCCTAGACAAGGGACATTCGCCAAGGTCTACCACGTGAGGAGCCTCAATACCAGTGAGATCGTCGCCATTAAAGCCATGGACAAAGGAAAGATCCTGACTGTCGAAATGATGGATCAGATTAAATGCAAAATCTCTATTATGAGTCTGGTTTGACACCCCAATATCGTTCGGCTCTATGGAGTCATGGCGACCAAATCCAAGATTTACATCGTCATGGAGTACGTTAAGGGCGGCCAGCTCTTCGACAGGGTTGTCAACAAGGAGAAACTGAAGGAAGAGGAGGCGAGAAAATATTTCCAACAACTGATAACATCCATGGATTTATGCCATAGCTAGAGTGTTTACCACCAGCACTTGAATCCAGAAAATGTTTTATTATATGACAATGGGGACATTAAGGGCTCGGACTTCGGCCTCAGCGTGCTGCCGGAGCAGTCCAAGTAGGCACGCAATGAGGCACTCTGGCCTACATAGCACCAGAAATCGTTACCAAGAAGGGCTACGACGGTGCCATGGCCGACATCTAGTCGTACGGCATGATACTGTTCATGTTCTTGGCAGGCCATATACTGTTCCAAGATGTGCATTTGATGGTGATGTATAAGAAGATTCAAAATGGAAACTTCAAGTGTCTACCCTGGTTTTCCTCTGAAGTCTGAAGCCTTGTCATGCGGTTTCTGGATCAATGAGGATCAATGCCCCGTAGCTCATGGAGGTTCCCTGGTTCCGACGGGGCTTGAAGCACCCGCAAGGAGACAAAGATGTCAGCCTCGGCCTCGAGGATGTTGGGTCAGTCTTCTTCACCCCCAACCCAACTTACCTTAATGCATTTGACACCATCTTCCTCTCGCCGGCATTCAATCTTTCACCTATAAATTTGTTGAAAATACATAGCTGTAATTAGTTACTATGTTCATGGAGAAAGGGCAGATGCCTTCGCAAATTGTTTGTTAGTATCACTACTTTCTTCGAACTACCCCTGGATTCATTTTTTAGAGCCTTCATAGATGCCAGAATTGTTTCTCTGATGTCTTCTTTCCTCTTATTACCGCCCACAAAGTTTGACAGACTCGCAATGTTACCACTTATGATATCTGGTTCATTCCTAATCCAATGGTGATCCATCAATGCAGTCAATCTAGAGTCATACTAACTCTTGTATGTTAATGCTTCCTCAGAGTATTTATCAAATCCTGCCACCTCCAAATCCTTATCAAAATAGCTCTTCTCTGCACTCTACGGCGTTGTATTACGATATGCTTTTGCCACAGACCTGTAAAATATTCCAAGAATATTCTCTGATCCATAACATTATTTATCCTCCTTCTCCATGAAATCGGGATATTTTCTCGAAAATAAATCTAGAGTAACCTGCATAGGTACTCCAGTTTTGGAGAAATCAATTGCTATGGAATGGAGCTCCGCTAATCACGGACATTTAGAATTCCTCACCATTTCCTTCTCTTGGTCGGCAAATGCCATGTGAGAATTCGCTATAACACCCAAGCTGTCATTAACCATATAATTTGAAGGATAGGATTCGATATCAGATCTAAATCAACGATCACATTTTAAAAAAATAGCGTTATACAAACTATATAATATAAAAAAAATTCAATTTATATATAAGAAACAAACTATATACACACTGTATATGTGAAAGGAGAATGAAGGATAGTAATTATTTACTATGTTCATGGAGAAAGGTTTATTATCCTTCATTCTCCATGAACATAGTAACTAATTACATCTATGTATTTTCAACAAATTTATAGGTTTGAAGTAGATCAGTTAAAGAAATTTACCTCTAGAGGGATCATGTCCAAGGGAAATTTTGGCAAGTAGATACGAGTTTGGATGCGAGCCTCAATTAGCCTTCTTCTTTTCAAATAGAAAGGGGAAACCATCCTTTATGTGCGTATGTTTTGGTCATGTAATTATGTGAAGAGAAAAGGTAAAAATAAATTTAATGGAATTATTAAGTGTATCAAAACTTGTGTCCCTTGAGCTACAATATGTGAGTAGAAGGAGATTGGCTTCTACATCCATTAGGTCATGAAAGTTAAGCAATAAACTACTAATGGGCATCCTGACTATATACTATCAATCGATATTCAATACGAATATTGACTTGGGATATTAAAAACTTGAAACAAAATATTTTCTTCACCTGTTGACCTTATTTGGCCATTCAATGATCTTCAATACATGAGATTATAAGAGGACCCATGCAAATGGTCGACAAGAAATATGGTGTTGCTTGTGCAAATTATTATGTGCATAAATTTTGATGTCTAGCTGGCATAGTTCAAGTTTCAATTTCAAAGGTATAGTCTCTCCACGTTTAGGCTAGGTCTCAATTTCAAAGGTATAGTCTCTCCACATCTAGGCTAGGTCTCAATTTCAAAGGTATAGTTCCTCTACGTCTAGGGGTTTCGAGGTTCTCTAAAGCTACCTAAAACTTTAAAAACTCCTCTATAGACAACTTTCTCTCATTTTTTAAAACATATCAAAATTCTCTTCGGTGTTTCATTTCCCCGCTTTGGGGTATGCTAGTATTTATGTTATTAAATTTCATTTCTTTCTCAATGTCTATATTTAACCTATTATTTTTTTATTTTTTCACTTTTGTTTTCAATATTTGAAAACTAAATAACACACTTGTATCTATTATCTTTCTTACATTGATGCTTTGGACCTTTCGTTCATATGACCCTCCTCTGTCCCTTCAAAAAGCCATTCCACCGCGCCTCCATTCTGGAAGCCGATATTCACACTTACAACTCATTTTGATTAAGCAGATTCACGCTCAGAATAAAAAATTTCAGAGGTTTTGATCGAGCAGCGAGGACAGCATGTCAAAAAACAACAAGGGAGGCCCTGGCAGGGCTCTGGTCAATCACCACAATCACCTCGCAACCAAAGCGAAGAAGCAGGACTATGGCAGAACCAAGCACGACTTGGAATCAGTCACAGATGTCAAGGATGTTGAAGTCGTCATTGAGGAAGCAGACGAGGTTGACCACCGATTCTCTACTCAAAATCCAGCGCCCGACCTTCTTATCAATTTGTGAGTAATGTCACATACACTTAATATATACCCCAAGGGTTTATTTGAGACCAATTATGTAATATCAATCAATCTATGAGTACTATTGTATACACATTTAATATATACCTCAAGGGTTTATTTGTTACCTATTATGTAAATATTAATCAATCTATGAGTACTGTTGCATACACATTTAATATATCATAAGTGTTTATTTGTTACAAATTCTGTGATATTTGTCAACCTGTGATTGTTGTTATGTACACATTTAATATACCCAAAAGGTTGATTTGTGATCAACACTGTAATATTAAATACACATTCATTAAGTCCTGACTTGAATGGGAATGTGAAAAAATAGGGTAGTTGTTGAAATTTGAGGTGAAATGCCTGTCGAGGGAATTAGTATTTGATCTTACTTCAAATACACACACACACACACAACTTTGATGGTAAACTGCCTTAGAGTTTGTGACATTCCTTACAGAAGTAACAGTATGCCATATGCATTCATAGCTAGATCCATAGCTAGAAGCACAATGCCATATAGGATAAAGGAAAAGTAGATATAAAAGTAACAAATGTATGGTGAGATGCATTCAAGAAGACTGCTATATTTATAATATCTAAGAGGAAATAAGACTGCTATAAATTGTATTATGATTGAGATAGAAATAATATTAATTGTACTAGGCTTGTGCCGGATTTCACTTTTAGGAATTCTTTTTTTCCATGAAAAAAATCGTTATATTGTTATTTCAAGAATGAAATCAAAATATACATCATCGAGCTTCACAACTCCTTCCAAAATTTGAGAATATCGTTAAAACTACCCTACCCACTACTTATTACAGTCTTTCATTTATCAAAATAAATCTATTTAAAATTGTCCCCATAATTATCATTCACATCACTTATACAGTGATAGGAGCGTTGGCAATGAAAACAGTAGTATTAGTCACCCATTAAGTGGAATTTCTTCCTACTGCCGATAAAATCCTTGTAAGAGCATATTCCATCTTCTATGCACTTAATCAAAAAATTCACTTTATGAAATGTCACGGTTTCTTACAAGTAACTCTTTCTTCTGGAGTTTTGAATGTTGCAGCCTATTTCATCTATCTTCACAGATCATGGAAGGTGGATAAATCAAGCAAGCCAGGGGCTATGAGCAAATAGTAGTCACAGGACAAACATTTGAGCAACTTGTAAATGCACATATGGAAGCCATGGCTTCTGCTAACCCAATGAATTATCCTGCTTCATTTGGATCTCAACAAACTAACATAATCCCATTAGAACTTCCCAAGATGCAGAGCGCAAGTGCACTGGTTAGAGAAGAAAGTGTAGCAGATATTTCTATTAACACGGGGCAATTGATTGCATAAGAAGAGAAAGAAAAGGGAGATGTCGAATTGCAACCATATTGTGATTACTTTCATGTAGCAGGAGGGGCATTACTCCTCCTCTGCATTGTACTATCACAAGGAGATTTTGTTGGTTTCCAAGTATCATCCAACTATTGGCTTGCATCAGCAATACTAAATCCAAATATTGACAGTGGTCTTTTGGTAGGAGTATATGCAAGCATTTCATTATGTAGTGGAGCTTTTGTCTATGGAAGGGATTGACTTGTTTTGTTGTAGAGCTTGCGAGCTTCAAAGGCCTTTTTCTCTGGAATGATCAATTAAATATTCAAGGCACCCATGGCCTTTTTTGATACCACACCTATGGGAAGAGTTCTAATCCGGGTAAGAAAATATTTCCCTAGATGTTTCTATTCAAACAATTTCAAATTTTGGGCTTGAAACCTTTTGCTTGATTCTAACCAAAATCCTTTATGTCTTTGCAGGCATATTTAGATATGAGTTTGTTAGATGTAGACATAGCTTGGGCCTACAGCCTTGTTTTATCTTCAGGATCTGATCTCATAGGAATGATATTTATCATATCATTAATCACATGGCAA
This sequence comes from Pseudotsuga menziesii, assembly GCA_001517045.1. Classification (NCBI taxonomy): domain Eukaryota; kingdom Viridiplantae; phylum Streptophyta; class Pinopsida; order Pinales; family Pinaceae; genus Pseudotsuga; species Pseudotsuga menziesii. Next base: position 20,022 of record LPNX010827153.1, read on the forward strand.
GTTTTGCTGGTTTTCATTCCAATGCTCATTATCACTAGATGGATCCAAGTACGGTTTCCTTATGCTTATGTCCATCGTGCATTTGAAAGATATAT
>LPNX010827153.1:20600-54989 GCA_001517045.1 Pseudotsuga menziesii
CAACAAACGACAAATGGTTCCAACAGGAGCAACACATTTCAATTAATAGACTCCATAATCGATATGAATACCATCACATGCTTGAATCCATTTTATTAGTGTACAAATTCTTACAACTGAATAACCCAAGTAAATACCCAATGTTAACAACAATACCTAGCCAACTCAAACACAGTCATTCAACTTTCTTCTCAACTTGTTCCTGAATCTATTTCCAGAGTTGTAAATACTCCTATTCTATCAAGCTATTAAAGCTTTCAAGCTAAGTGTTTAGCTTCATAAGCAGAATACTTGTAATAATCTAATCGCTTCCCACACCTGATTTCTCCTATGATTTGATCAAAATTTCATCTAACATATTAACCCTTTTCCACTCAAATAAATTAGCAAGGAAAACTCCTACGAAAATATGATTAGTGTGAAACATGAGAATCTATACATGGTGAATAATAGTACTAATAACCAAACTTGCTACTTTAATGGTCCAATAATAAATAAAATACCTCATACAACATGTTAATGGAACCATAGAATTTCAAAATATGACTGTATGCTCAGTAGATGGATACCAAATAAAGGAATCTAAGCTTGGTACAATGGTTTGAGAAATGGCTCATTATAATTTTGTATATGAATTTGGGTGACAATTTGTTGAGTAAATTTGTTTGTATGAAATCAAATCTCTTGCCAACAAAGTGCTCAGTACTAATTACGCCAAGGTTGTAATGCAATGGCTGAGAAATGGCTCATTATAATTTTGTATATGAATTTGGGTGACAATTTGTTGAGTAAATTTGTTTGTATGAAATCAAATCTCTTGCCAACAGAGTGTTCACTACTAATTACGCCAATGTTGTAATGCAATGGCTTTACCACAACATAAACTTCAACAATTCATTAGGAACAATCATCAAAACAAAAAACTTAGACATTTACCATATGTATATATTGCACAGGGATTATGGGCATACAGAGTACAAACATGCAATAATGATTGTATCATTTAAGATAGACTAGTGATTGTTATCAATGCCAGATAATCAATCCACATTTTCCTATCATGAGAATTAGATGAGAGATCATTTTTGTGTAATTAGGATCAAATTTTAGCTTTTAGCTTTTACCTTTGCTACATGTATATAATGAATAGGATTAATGAAAAAGATAAAAGAATACATGAATGCTCTCTTCATTAATCAAAATAGAGTACTATTTCCATCAAGCAAATGTCTAAATTTATTGGCCCTCAATGATACTCAGGTTTGATTGATGGTTATAAATTACTAACGGAGAAAAGAGTTCTCTGAGTCTTATCTACAGTAATTATACATCAAAATAGAGTGATCTCCAAGATTTTACGAGGCATTCCAAAATAACATGGGCCTGTAGCTTAAGGACTTGAAGTTGATGATTGCTTTTCTAAATTTTAAAGCTGAGTGTAGGGTTCCCAAAAGGTTGTGGTTGAAATACAATATTTTGACCACTATTTCATATATCAATTTTGATATTTAAGCTTGGATGACAATCCTATTAGATTACAGATCTGGACCACTAAATAAAACCTTAATTTGAGTGAAAAACAACATTTTTAAAACATTTCCTTGATCATGATCCAATAAATCCTAAAGGGTACTATCCCTAATCAAAATGCTAGAAGAAGGAGAAAAATTGAAAGTGTTGAGGCTTTAGAAGCCTTCTTCAACATAAACCAAAATTTACCAATATGTTAAACCCTCAAATAGAAACTAGGCCAATATTTGATCCTAAGTTAGAAGTAGGGATGAATGTCCTTAGAGATGCCAACATATATGCTTTGTAATGTGCAAAAATAAGAGGAAAGTATGAATTTGTTGAACCTTATTTATCATTTACAAGTGTAATCAATCATAAAACAGGTTACAAACCCCCCTAGTTAATCATAATCTTCATACAAAATATGATTTGTTTGTAATAATTTAACATTTTGTTTGATTTGCTGCCAAAATCTAAGTTGTTTCTTTGCTTGGATGGCTGCTCCATCAAGAAAAAGGTGTCATTTCAGAGCCAGGATTAAGACCACTTGTTAATTAGGGTTGTTTAAATACTTAAACATGCCTAGATTTGTCCTACTTATGCCCATAATTTCTTAGAATCAGTCTGTCCTTGGATATAAACCTCGTTGTTGCAAATGCACCTAGAGTGAGTCTCATAGATCCTATATCTCATGCTTTATAACATGGTATTAGAGCGAGTGTGTATTTTTCTTCCTCTATCCAAAGCTCTTTATGTTTTTTAAGATTTGAAATTATAAATCTCAACATCCTATTTCTTGTACAACAGCTGAGTTTTAGGGGTTTTTACCCTTATCCTCACCAGCACACCCCGTACTTGGTATTTTTTTCTTAGGATCTTGGAAAATATAAGGAAGTTGTGATTTTGACCCCTTTATAAGGGTAGGTCTATAGGATGCCAAAGATGTAAGAATACTTGAGCAGCAAAATTCAGCAGTCATGCTGTAAGTGCATTTGAAAATAATGTTGTAGACAGGAGTATTTGCAGGCCTAGATTCTTCCATTAATAAATAAGCTAAACCTCTCCCAAGTGGGATGGCTTCTCCAAAAGCATGAACAAGTGCACTAGCAACCTGAAATGATGGAGTGCTCCTTGAAATTTGACAAGAAATGGGGTCAAGAATGTGATCGCTCCATCAAAATAGCAATTGCATACCCTTGATCTAGGGTTAGATGCTCTAACTAGTAACGTCTCGCCAAAATGAGCCTAGACATGAGTACAAAGTTACAAACCCTCATCCATGTGGATCGATGGCCTTTGATGAACCTAGAATACTATTTTTTTGTAGGATGATTTAGGTGAATAATGGGAAGTTAAACCTCCTTTACTGCCAAGTTGCCACAGGTCTACAGGCTGCCAAAGATGTAAGAATAATTGAGAAGAAAAATTCAGCAGTCATGTTGTAAACTTGCATTTGAAAATAATGCTGTAGACAGGGGCATTTGCAGGACTAGATTCTTCCATTAATTGTGGCACACACGACACTCCTTTAACTGCTGATGAGGAACACTTTCACTCAGGAAGGTGTCCATCAAATATCAAGCACCAAAGTGTGGACTAAAACCATGACAACCTACTAAAGTGCAAGTCATTGTAGGGATCTGAATAAATCCAATTTCCTTTTATGTTGGCTGAGATTGCTTCAATCCTGCAAATAATGCAACATTTCTTTAGGTCAAAACCATCTAATAACCTTTCCGCTATGTCCTAAAGGACCGGTTTGCTGCTGCAAGTTTTCACGCCCTTCTAAATACTGGATTACTTCTATCTTCATCATACATAGGCTAGAGAGAGGGAGCCCATAGAGAAGTAATCACCTATCATGAAATCATCACATGAGCAAGAGCGTTATAAGAGAAAAGGGGCCCCACCGCAAATCCCAGCCGAGCATTCCATAGGAAAAGTGTACTTCATATGATCAAGATTTTATATCAATCATAGATGCCAAATTGGCAAACTAGCACCAGAAAACCTTTAGCTCCAAAGCAACTACAATGCAACTAAAATTGAAGGGAATCATGGCCTAAGCAATAAGACGCCAAGCCCTTCAAGTGGCTTGCAACAACCTTCCCAAATAGGGATGCATCCATAAGTGATGCATCAAAAACCAAGTATAAAACCTCATAGGGGGATGCTCCCTCTTAAAATAACACAACAAGATTAATGAAAGGGATCCAAGGGCCCTTCATGAGACTAGCCCAACAAGGAAAAAAATGTAACAAACTAGCACTATAGTATTCAAAAATCACATATTCAGGTGGATTGCACTATCAACACATTTTATAATTTCTTTTTATAAAATGCAAAGACAAAAGGAAGGAATGTCATAGACTTCGATTTTCTCCTTCCTTGCTATTGTTTCCCAATCTTTAGTTGCAATTCCAACGTTCCAGTCAATATCAATAGTAGTGACTGCTCCTTGAGAGGCACTTAGAATCCATAAACATGCTACATAGATACCATAATCATGTGTTGTGAATGTAAATTGACTGGATGAGACATTTTCTATGGAGTATAATAAATTTCCATATGGTGATGTCACCTACACAGAAATCAAATGGGAAATAAATCAGTCACAAGAAAGCAATGTATAAATCTATTTTTTGGTGATGTTTATAATTAGTCGTTTCTATGTATGGTAAGTACAAGGATGCTATTTCCAATCATGTAGCGGTGGGTTGGTTTCCTACTTCTAATGGATGAAAGAGTGATGACTTGAGATCAATGTTGTGCAGGTGGATTGTCTAGTAGAGATATCACATGAGATATCTTGTTGGAGGATTGATGTCCATTTTTCATGAGAAGTTTAAGTTTGACTCATGCCAAATCCCTAATTTGAGTTGCTATGTTTGGGCTCATTCTTCCCAAGTTTGACTTTCCAAACCTTGGTCCCATATGCTAAATTTGACCAGTACACAACCTAGTTTGACCTCTTGGGTATATTTGGCATTACTAATTGTAGATGACCAAAATTTAAGCCTGAAATAAGAACTTTTTACCATAACCAAGGATGATTTTAAGGAACCATACTTATTTAAAAGTGTATAAATGTTGGCGAATATTACCAATTCTTAAAACGCCAACTATAAAATGATTGGCAATATTTTTCAAAAAATATTTTAATTTCCAAGGATTTCATATCATTTATATAATAATTTGGCGATTTTTTAGGTGAAAAAATTTTACCCCATCAAAACTGGGTGAAACAGGGCTTCAAAAAATGCAAAATGGCGAATCTTTTTTGGGAGAAAAACATGGAAAAATAGCCCACTGGGCTAAAATTCACCCCTAAAATTATCCGTGACCATAACTTTCCCTCTTGTCCTTGTTTTGGAAAGCATGTTAAGTTTTCCATGCTAATTTGAGCCAAGAAAATCTTAGGATTAACTTTATCCAATATTGGCATGTGAATAAAGCAAAAAAATGGATTTGACCTTTTATTTTATATTTGTAATTTTTTCAATCCTTGGATGCAAGTTAATTCTTCAAGAGATCCTACCTTCATAAGTAAGCTTGTGTCATGGTTTGAATGGTTTCATTGGTACAAATCACTTCCCCTCACAAGTAGATGTGCAGTTTTGGGAAAGATGCTAAATTTTTTTGATGTTAATTGTTTGATTTAGGCTTATCCTCTTTACTTATTTGAGGACTTTTCCCTGAATCTAGAGTCTTCTTAGTCAATTTCATAGATACTTAATGGAATACCTTCAGCAGACTCACTAAATAGGGAAGGTATGTTTTGTTTATGGTTGGACATTTAGTTAATTAGACATTAGAGGAAATTTCAACTCAAAATGGTCCTTTTAACTTTTATTCAAATTCCATGTCATCATGTGTTAGCCAATTAAATTGCTTTAAATTTGAAATGCCATATAGGTCTTAAACACTTTTTTAATATAAATTTGGGGATAGGTATCATAAAAAAAATACTTTTTTTTGTTTGTATTTTTGACATATCTCTCTGTGTTTTTACTCAAATTTTGATTGGGAGAGCTCATTGGATGCAGAATTAAATTTAGCATCCAATGAGTACCCACTCAGCATAATTTTGACAGACCCCTCTACCCCAAAAATAAGAAATACCTGAAAAAACTGAATGATGATGTCATGCTTCCGTTTTTTTAGGTATTTCTTGTTTTTGGGGTAGACAGGTATATCAAAAGTATGTCGAGTGGGTACTTGTTGGATGCGGAATTTAATTCCGCATCGAATGAGCTCTCCTGATCGAAATTTGAGTAAAAACATGGGGAGATATGTCAAAAATACAAACAAAAAAAGTAGTTTTTTTCTTTTCTTCCTCCAAAATTAATAAATATTATTTTATTATTTTAACTATTATTTTATTAGTTCATTTCAGGAGGCCCATTTTGAGTTGAAATTTCCTCTAATGCAATCATCTTACAAGTCACTTAATTTAAAGGATAGGCCTCCAATGATGTAATTTTCTCCATAAAGCGATATCAACAAGGGTGGAATCCTCTAAAAGTATCCTCCAAATATGCATAATTTGTTGCAACAACCTTCCCAAATAGGGATGGATCCATAAGTGATGCTTCAACAACCAAGTATAAAACCTCATAGGGGAGTGAGCCCTCTTAAAATAACACAACAATATTAATGAAAGGGATCCAAGGGCCCTTCATGAGACTAGCTTAACAAGGAAAACAATCTAACAAACTAGCACTATAGTATTCAAAATTCACATATTCAGGTGGACTGCACTATCAACACAATTTAGAATTTTTTTTATAAAATGCAATGATAAAAGGAAGGAATGTCATAGACTTCGATTTTCTCCTTCCTTGCTATTGTTTCCCAGTCTTTAGCTGCAATTCCAACGTTCCAGTCAAGATCAATAGTAGTGACTGGTCCTTGAGAGCCACTTGGAATCCATAAACATGCTACATAGATACCAAAATCATGTGTTGTGAATGTAAATTGATAGGATGAGACATTTTCTATGGAGTATAATAAATTTCCATATGGTGATGTCACTTACACATAAATCAATTGGGAAATAAATTAGTCACAAGAAATCAATTTCTTGGTGATGTTTATAATTAGTAGTTTCTATGTATGGTAAGTACAAGGATGTTAGTTCCAATCATGTCGCAGTGGGTTGGTTCCGTACTTCTAATGGATGAAAGAGTGATGAGTTGAGATCAATATTGTGTAGGTGGATTGTATAGTAGAGAGACATGTGGTAGATGGTTGGAGGATGTCCATTTTTCATGAGAAGTTTAAGTTTGTCCCGTGACAATTCCCTAATTTGAGTTTCTATGTTTGGGCTCATTCTTCCCAAATTTGAATTTCCAAACCTTGGTCCCATATGCTAAATTTGGCCACTCCACAAACTAGTTTGACCTCTTGGGTAGATTTGGCATTACTAATTCTATATGACCAAAATTTAAGGCTTAAATAAGAACTTTTTACCCTAACTTACCCTCTTGTCCTTATTTTGGAAAGCATGTTAAGTTTTCCATGCTGATTTGATCCAAGAAAAGCTTAGTCTTAACTTTATCCAATATTGGCATGTGAATAAAGCAAAAAATTGGGTTTGACCTTTAATGTTATATTTGTAATTTTTTCAATCCTTGGATGCAAGTTAATTCTTCAAGAGATCCTATCCTCATAAGTAATCTTGTGGCATGGTTTGAAGGGTTTCATTGGTACAACTCACTTCCCCTCACAAGTAGATGTGTAGTTCTGGGAAAGATTACTTCAACAGGTCCATATTTATGATTGAAAGGGTACTATGCAGACAAGTTTTGATGTGAATGGTAGTCAGTAGCATATGTTTCCACTATAGTGTCACCCAAACTAGTTCACAATATTTTAATGAAATGAGTTTTTACTACAAAGGTTGATCAAGCACACTGGCAACTTAGTGTTTCCTAGAGAAATTTCTATTGAAAGTTGATGAGAAATTGTTTTTTTTGTGAAGCCAAAGGTTCCAGTCTCCAAAGATCCCCCAAAACAAATTTTGTAAAGGAATTTGATATTTTTTTATCTAAGAGGGTAAAATAAACTTTCACTAGGATTGACACCAAGAGCTGTAGGAAAGACACTAGCATCAACCACAAACAATACCTCCACTTCCCATGTCTCACCTATGAGATCAACCATTGAATGGCCCTTATCAACACCCATTCTACAACTACCTATATGATGTGCAGAACACAAGGGAGTTGATAACTCTCAAGCTCCTTGAGCTTGCATGCTCTATGAAATTCTCAATCTCATGGAGAATGGATGTTGTGAGATTCAAACCTTCTCCAGAGCAATGGTGGGTTCCAAATTGCTCTAGTCTAGTTGCAATCATTATTCTCAACAGCTTCTCTAAGCCTTTCCTAATATTTTTTTCGTCATATGGGTCTAAATGGTAAGTGACATGCCCAGGAAAGTCCAGAGTTCCTGAACCCTTAGCCCTTGCCAAGGAAAATATATGAGCAGTTCTAGAAAATCTGGACATTCTTTCCACATTATATCATATTACAAGATTTCTTGAACCATTATTCTCAACACCTTCTCTAAGCCTTTCCTAATATTATTTTTGTTATATGGGTCTAAACTGTAAGTGATATGCACAAAAAATTCCATGATACCTGAACCCTCATCCCTGGCTAAGGAAAATATATGATTAGGTTTAGAAAATTGTGAACCTAAAGGACCACCCAGATTTGCAAGAGATGCTAGTTTGTTGCTACTTCATAGTGGAAAAGTGCCTAAACGTGCCAGAACATGCCCATATTTGAAATTTATTTCTCTTTACCATTGATTTATGGTTAAAAACACCCATAGGCCTTGTTATAATCACTCATATTATTTTTTTTATTCGCATAACTATTGGTTTATGCATGGATCGACCCAATGTATGGAGAAACTATTGATTATTGTTGTTCTTCATCGACAACACCAACCCAGAATGTCATTTTACAATGGTTTAGGGGAAAATATATTCCCAAAAAATCCTAAATTGTGCTCAGATTTGTCTTTAAGGTTGGTTACATCCTCTTTACTAATTCCACACACATGCGTTCCCAAAAATGCAGATTTAGGATTGTTTTGATGCTAATTGTTGATTTAGGCCTATCCTCTTTACTTATTTGAGGACTCTTCCCTGACTCTAGAGTCTACTTAATAAAGTTTAGAGATACTTAATGGAATACCTTCATGAGACTCACTAAATAGGGAAGGTATGTTTTGTTTATGGTTGGACATTTAATTAATTAGACAATCATCTTACAAGTCACTTAATTTTAAAGGATAGGCCTCCAATGATGGAATTTTCTCCATAAAGTGAGCTCAGCAAGGGTGGATTCCTCTAACAATATCCTCCAAATATGCATAATTTTTTGCAACAGCCTTTTTAAATAGGGATGGATCCATAAGTGATGCATCAACAACCAAGTATAAAACCTCATAAGGGGTGATCCCTCTTAAAATAACACAACAATATTAATGAAAGGGATCCAAGGGCCCTTCATGAGACTAGCCCAACAAGGAAAACAATCTAACAAACTAACACTATAGTATTCAAAACTCACATATTCAGGTGGACTGCACTATCAACACAATTTAGATTTTTTTATTATAAAATGCAATGACAAAAGGAAGGAATGTCATAGAATTTGATTTTCTCCTTCCTTGCTATTGTTACCCACTCTTTAGTTGCAATTCTAGCATTCCAGTCAATATCACTAGTAGTGACTGATCCTTGAGAGGCACTTGGAATCCATAAACATGATACATAGATACCAGAATCATGTGTTGTAAATTTAAATTGACAAGATGAGACATTTTCTATGGAGTATAATAAATTTCCATATGGTGATGTCACTTACACATAAATCAATTGGGAAATAAATTAGTCACAAGAAAGCAATGTATAAATCAATTTCTTCGTGATGTTTATAATTAGTAGTTTCTATGTATGGTAAGTACAAGGATGCTAGTTCCAATAATGTAGCGCTAGGTTGGTTCCCTACTTCTAACAGATGAAAGAGTGATGAATTGAGATCAATGTTGTGTAGGTGGATTGTATAGTAGAGAGACATGTGGTAGATGGTTGGAGGATGTCCATTTTTCATGAGAAGTTTAAGTTTGTCCCATGAAAAACCCCTAATTTGAGTTGTTATGTTTGGGCTCATTCTTCCCAAGTTTGACTTTCGAGACCTTGGTCCCATATGCTAAATTTGGCCACTCCACAACCTAGTTTGACCTCTTAGGTAGATTTGGAATTACTAATTCTATATGACCAAAATTTAAGCCTTAAATAAGAACTTTTTACCCTAACTTTCCCTATTGTCCATGTTTTGGAAAGCATGTTAAGTTTTCCATGCTGATTTGAGCCAAGAAAAGCTTAGGCTTAACTTTATCCAATATTGGCATGTGAATAGAGAAAAAAATTGGATTTGACCTTTTATGTTATATTTGTAATTTTTTCAATCCAGTGGATGCAAGTTAACTCTTCAATAGATCCTACCCTCATAAGTAATCTTGTGGCATGGTTTGAAGGGTTCATTGGTACAACTCACTTCCCCTCACAAGTAGATGTGCATTTCTGGGAAATATTACTTCAATAGGTCGATATTTATGATTGAAAGGGTACTATGCAGAAAATTTTTGATGTGAATAGTAGTCAATAGCATATTTTTTCACTATAGTGGCACCAAACTAGTTTACACCTAGGCAGATTACATGAAATTGTCATAGATGAGCTAGATTTCAAAGAAAGAAATGTTGTAGAACATCATCATTGGGAAGTTGTTAGTAGTATAGTTCACTAAAAACCAATAATCGTAGCTATTGGGAGACTGTTTGAAGGTCAAATTTACCATAGATTCATTAATGGAGATCTGATTGGGAAATATATATATACACATAACACTTTGAAAAGCATAGCATAATTTCCTGTATGTGAGAACAACAACTATAGGTAGCTCTGGCATAATGTTACTTCTATATAAATTGTATAATGTGATTGTTGTTGACATTGAATTGAGAATATAAATTTAATGTTGCTTTATTTTTTGGTAGAATAAAATAAAATTGATTATATTAACATTTTATACAAAAAGGAGATATACACAGTTTTTGTCCCTTGTTTGTAGATTGGCTTGAATAAGGACAAAAATATCATAGTGTGGAACACACATATCCACTCAATCTTGCATCCCTGTGAGTGGATGCTGCATTACAGGGGTTAAAAGGAGTTTATTTTTGCAAACAAGTGGGAATAGGTTTGTCAAATTCACTATGAATCACCACTAGTACTTGAGGAGTAGGCTTATCATTAATAACTACAATATCCAAGAGAAAAGTAACAACCCATGGAATATGGATATTTTCTCCAAATAAAGTGGATTTAATGCCTAGAACATCACCATTTGAAATTAGTACAGCCCAATATGCAAAGTACACTGCCATATGTGTATCATGAAAACATTCCAGTAGATCTACCAATGTGATGAATCTATAGGGTTTTCAAGAAAACTTGTTGAAGGGACCAAAAATGGTTTGAAATCCTACAATAAAGATGAAACCCTAGTTATGAGTCCAAATGCTACTTACCAATAGTTTCAGTGATCCACTGAATAATCCATAAAATTTCGTCACAAAGCAAATTTCCAGATCCATTATAAGAGATGGCCCCTAAGAAGCCCTAAGAAAGGAGGAATCCTGAAAGCCCTTCAGATTTCACATCAAAAATCTGTGCAAATTACATGCTAAAAAAAAGTGTTTGTGCAAAAATACTGGTGTGAACAGCCACAAAAACCCCACAACATCCATGAAAGAGGATTGAAGATAACGCATGAAAAGGATGGTACAAAAAAAGAACTAGTACAACAAACCATAGATGCTTCTAACCTGCCCCAAAATCTTCCAAATTAGTAGAAAATAGGTCTTAAATAAATCAGCAAGAAACCCCTAATGTTGGGCATTCAATTATTTAGGCAAGGTCTATGGATCAACACATTAAACAGACTTAAATAGCCCGAAATGAAGCACGCTTCTCTAGTAGACAGTATCACAAAAAAAAACCCAAAACTCTATAGGTTAGGTAGAATATTCTACTGTAAATTCTGATACACTGATAAACCCTAATTTACACTTCAGGGTTCATAATTTTATGACTTATATCTTATCATTTCCATTTCCTAAAATTTTGAATGCTGGAATCCACTCACTTACTCTCTCTCATATCTTATGCTTTGTAGAATTGCAGGAAAATTATCATTTAAACTTTGTAGCAAGGATCATTGCAATTGGTTCATTTCTCTTTTGTTGTTCTTCATCTTGAATTTCCCAACTCCTGTATATATGTGGATGGTTTTGATTAGTGAGAATATTTGACTCTATTCTTTATCTACAGGTGAAGCTTCAGACATGGTTAAATGTCATGAAGGGGGATGAATATGTTGGGGTTAGTGCTCGCTTTGTTACACCTGTAGTATCAAAATAAGAAGCTACTAATAGGTCTCATCTTGTCCTAGCTGGCCCCTATGATAGATGCACACCCTTAAGAGAAAATGTGCTTATATTCCTACATTATACTTGAATTCCATTGTTATTAGTGATCATTGTTGATAAGCGTATGTGTTCCCTAAACAAGTTTTTCCTTTTCAAACATGGGATATATGACCTTATATATTATCTCAATGGAGAGGCTTCACTGGTACATCGAGGCAATTTCCAAGAGAAAACAAGACTCTCAGTGGTTTATTTCCAAAAACCCAAATTCAACATCATCCAAAGCAACTTCATACATGTACTGTAGTTGCCGAAGCATCAGAACAATTTTGTTAACGAGTAGGTGCAGTTCCAAGATGTATTGAATGTAATTGGAGGCACCTTTTAGCACACTGCAAAGTAGGTGGCCTTCATCAACAACCTTAGATGTCATTTTCTCTAGTACCTCAGATGTTTCTAAGTTTCCAACTGTACACAAATGTGTATCCTGGTTGAACTAAATCATAGCAAGCTTATGCTCGCAAAAATTCAAAAGTAGACAGTGAAGGCAATTTACCTTGTATATAGTCATCATAGATTAATTATTTGTAGGGTCTGAGAAGCTCAAATTTTAGTATTAAAATAAAATATTATCTATCCCTAAAATGTTCTCATGTTAGGACCCCATTTCAACTAAAAACCTTTCATATTCCAATTCCACGACTTTCTTCTGATATCCAGAAGAAAAAAGGATAGAAGATGATGGAGGAGTAACCAAAAATCCCATTAATGAACCTCATGATGGTGACTTAGAACATGCACTATCTGATGGAATTGATCGATGTACATAGAGTTGATATGTAGTAATCTTGGATTTGTTTGGAGAAAAATGGGTCATAGCATCAGCTGAATGGATATTTAGTTTTGACATTGAGGAATCATGCACATTTCCTAGCAATAATTGAGATTTAGGTGGCCCTTGCATGCTACTAGATGTTTGTCAAGTCCTATATCAAGTCCCCCCAGCAAGGGTGAATACTCCCCAACCACTGCTTTCCCTTGTCACACATAGATTCTAGAAAATATGATGATCATATTTTAGATGAATTACATCATTATCACAAGCTGCATCCTAAATCCTGTGATGAACAATATCTATACCTGTGCTTAGAGTGATAATAAGAAGCTTTTTGTATTTCAATCTTTACATCTAAGTTGAAATTATAAATGGAAGGGTTGTTGTATGCATTTGCATATAGGATGAAGAAAATTTGTTCAACAATGATGTGCGATTTCTTACTAGAACATCTGAGGATTTTGAGTTATAAATATTTACATTGGATTGCTTAAAGATTTTATATGCAATAATTTGTTTTATGATGCAGCTGGTTTATGATCATTGGTGATTTGTGTGTAGAATTGGTGGCAAAATTTTGCAATTGGAGACATTTACTCAGTCAAAAGTCATCAGAAAGTGCTATCACTATTTGAGTCATTTCCCTTTGACTACAACATGTCAGGTAATTTACTGTATGTGTTCTAGAAATTTGGTATGCCTGGAATGCCAGTAATTTACAATATTATGTTCATTCATTATACCTCAAAGCCATGATTGTACTAACCCTATCTCAATTGAGTCTCATTGTGTACTTTAATCCATGCAATTGTCTAAGATTGATCTAAGTAACCTTTTACCTCCTAGTGCATTTTTTCCATTTACTAATGAGATCGAGAAATGCAAAGTTGAACGTTGGCGTCATCGAAAGGAGGTAGCATTGAAAAACACTTGGTTGAATCTACACATGAGATTTAAACAATAGTGATCATTAGAAATGGTTGTAAGTGATTTATTTGTTTCAAATATTCCACATAATATCTACAACTGCATGCCTAGCTTCAGACAATTTTCTGAGACATTAGAGTCTTTTACTTCCTACTATTTTAATAAATGTGACTAGTTCCTTTCTTCTAACTATATTCCACATTCTTTGTTGATTACAAGATCGTGAAATTTTAATTGTGTCAAGATAACGAAATGAAGAGAAAAAATGTGGAATATCAAACATTAGTCCTCTCTAATTGATAAAAGGCCATTAGTCCTCCACTAGTCCTCATAGGAGCATTTTAAATTTTACCAATCAAACTTACCTTTGGGGCTATGTAACTCCCAACAAACTAAGCATATTTAGCATATCTTGCTATCAAACTTTGTATCTAGAAAATATGCTTAGTCAGTGAGACAGGTATTCCCTACCCTTTAGTTGGGGGCACTATGAGGTTGCTTAGGCTGCATTTTCTGCCATGTTTGGCATTTGCATCCTGTGGAAACTCCATGCCCACCAAATCATTAGCTCTACAGAACACTACTTTTGCCCATCTTAGCTGATAAAACAAAGCTAAAATATAAGGCTACAGTTGCTCTCTGTTTTGCTGAACTAAATATTCTATACAGTTGTTTGTACTTCATCTAGGAAAACAACATGTCATTTGTAATGGTTATTACTAGCTCCCCAACAAACTGGAAATTTCAGAAATGCACCCAAAAGATAATTTACCTTTCAAATATCATTAAAGACAAACACAAGTATGCGACACATAGGGTTGTCTATTGGTCAAATATACACATATAAATATTGATATAGATTGGCCTCTGATTGTCTATAGTGCCCTCCACAACCAGAAAAACCATGGTAACTTTCCAAAGGTCACTTATGCATTGGAGGTTGGAGTTATTGTGAAAATTTATTCCTGTCTTTTGATTAGTGGAACCTCTGTTTGTCTTATCACTTTGTTGCATTTGACAGTTAGTGTTAATGTTAATAGTTGTTGTTTCTGGTGCCATAGAAATACCGTAATCTGTTTCTATTTTTATATGTTGTGAAATTTTTGCTTTTAGGTTATTGAAAAAGGCACCGCTGTGTAGTTGCAAAAGTTTAGAAGTTTTAAATAATGAACCTTTCTCTGATTATTTTTAAATCATGTGGACCAGTTCTTATCTAAGGTTAAAAAGTGCAATTTTAATTTTAAAACTTTCATTTTAACTGGAAATAGGAATCTAGAGATAAGAGGGTGGATTCAGCTGTGGCGGTACAAGCGAGACCTGTTCTACCATAATTTGCTTATTTCAGTAATGATGACAGGCTGCCATCAAGTGCTGATTTTGAAGGTAATTTTGAGTTCCATTCCTAAAGATAACAATTTTGAAGTATAGTTGATGTTAAGTGGCATGAGAAATTGATTTAAATGTTGATGATAGCATATGTGATACCTTTGGTAAAAATTCTTGCTTTTGAATGATTGATTATTGACCACAAATTGGCATTTTATTGATTGAGTAATGTGTCTTTCATGGAAAACCGAAAAAGAAGAATTAGGGGAACCAAAAACTGCATGTGGGAGTTCTCCAGTATTGAATGAGTGGAAGCTGTTTTCACATGTCACGCAGCTTGGACTTGCTTCTGGGTATGATTCTCCAGCTCTTAAAGAAATCCTATCTAGAGAGTTGTCCCTAGGTTCAATGGCTTCTGCTTCAAATAGCATTAATACAAAAATAGTTGGTGTTTCTACAAATACTGGTATGTGAGCGAAACTATTTTACGTATTTTATGTGTTTCAAAATTAGTCAATGTCATACTGCTATTTTTCATCAAGTAGTTGTCCAATTAACTTTTGATGTTATTAGCATCCTTGATATCTTTTCCTTTCCTCTTAAAACTACATAACATTTTGTTATTTAGATTTGCCATGTATTAGATCTATTTTGTGTCGATTACTTTGTAGTTATCTTAACAGTTTCAACTAGGGGGTAGCACAAGGAAACATACAAAAGGTGATTGTTGTTGGGAATGATCAAAGTCTAGAAGGATGTAGGGCTACAAGAATTTCTTCTAAGATCCCTCTATATTTGATTTCTTATGTTAATCTAGTCTGAAATCCTTGTTCACTTGCTAGTTTTAGGCTGGACAAATTAAAGAATTTATTTATTTATTAAACTTGTGTAACTGTGATGACATGAAATTGTAGGAATTTTGTTGATTTCCAACATCATTTGCTAGGAAAAGTAAAGAAGTTTGCAAGCATTATTTTTACAATGCACATTATTAGAACTTCTAATGGTTTAGTGTTGCAGACTTGTGACAAATTGTGAAAATTACTTTTCCTCACCACGTACACACATTTCTTTTGTATAATTTCATGGATATTGCTAGAAACAAATCATAAATGACTAGATGCTGATGATTAAAGATAGTTAGTGGTTGGTGTGGACCTACTGAGCCAGAGTGACATAGTGTGCCTAATAAGCATAGAGTTGCATTTGAGCCCTGAGTTGTGCCCTGAGATTTCATAGATCAAAATCAAGATTCAAAATAAACAACATGTTGTTGGGATAATTCACGAGGTGATACCATTTTGGCACATGGTCTCAATTTAATTGTTGCACATGAACCCAATCATAGTTGCAAGCACTGGTGTAACTCTGACAAGGTAAGCACTGATAAGGCTAATTTATGGGAGAACATGTTTGTCTCATTCTCTTCAACTTTCCTTGTAAAAGAGTCAAGGGATAATAACTGAAAATTAGCTAATTGGTTATCTTCTAATTGTTGTTGCTTATTGCACCTGTGTGTCCAAATACAGTAGAACCACCATACAACATTTGTCTCTTCTCAAATACTACCTTTGTCGTGGTGATTTTTTTTCTTGTCTTTATTACTTTGTCTGTGGTGCACTTCTGGAGTGCCCTTGGTTCTGATAATTATTTGTATCAGTCTAGTTGTGGCTATATATAAGGCAGCTTGGCCAGAGATAAACTTACAAACATGATTGAATGTTTCACACTGATTTTCATATAAAATGTGCCAACTATAATGTTGGGTATGATTTTATTATTTCATTCAACTCTTTTTGGAATATGTGTTGAATTTCTTTTGCTTGCTTATTTTGGTAGCCTTCAGACTTCTATAAAAATATGTTTCATTTTCTAGAATTGGCTGATATGGTAGTTTATGCTTTGCAACACTCAGTCTGAAATATTTCTCTTTCATGTATTTTTATATTGTCACTGATAGATTGTTGTATGGATGGCAAGGTTTACTTACCTTATTTGACTTTTAGTTTGCTTGATTTCATATGATGATATTTTTCTTATATATTCAGGCATGCCAAGAGATATTCCGTAAATTGGTTGACTTAATTGGTATCACATCGATCACAAAGGTATTCTATTCTCTCTGGTAACATGAATGGATATGCTAGATAGGGAAAATTGTACATAGCTCTTAGGAATTAGTTTATCATAAATACTAGTTACTGGTAAGTTGTAAAAGTAATAATTATGTAGTTTGTAGATTGCTATCTATCATAAATTTGTTTGAATATCATCATTGTCAAGCAATAAAAACTTCTTAAAGGGTGCTAGCTCAATGGTAGAGTGCATGCCTAATTATAGGCAGGAGGTTGGTGGTTCGATTCCTCCGTGCCCTATCATAAATTTGTGACTACAAAAACGACTAAATTCACATATATACGACTATTAGTAGTTAATTTCCTGTATCTTATTCGTATTTAGCTTAGTAATTAATATGTTATCATCTAATAGTTTATTTAGTCGTATATTTGGTCATTAATTGTTGCAATTAGTGACTAAATCAGTGGCTAAATCAATGACTAAATTTGTGACTAAATCATTGACTATCAATGACTAAATCATTCACTATCAGTGACTAAATCAATGACTAATAAGTCAAGCTATTAATGACTAAGTGAAATATGACTAACTATAAGATAGTGGAAATTAGATACTATTAGTCGCTGACTCAAAAATAGTCGTTTATAGCCTGATTTTAGTCATTTTTTTAGTCATTAATTTCTCATTTTGTATTAGTGAATGCCCTTCGAAAACTATCTTGTGAATCCGAAGTCATTGTTATCGAGGATATTCACCCACTGGCTTCCTCCTCTAACCCCACCATAATCTACATGATTTCCATCTCTGCTAGTCTTCTTGTATCCGCACCCACAGGTGATCTGTCAAATATATCAAATCGTTGTTTCAGTAACGACGGGGAGATCTTGGAAGATATGTCTACTCCTAAATACCCATGGGATGATATGCACCACCGCTCGTTCTTTATCCCCGAAGCGCCTCTGCCGTCATCAGATTAGTTTTTAGTAGAAGCCAAGGATTTCATCCATGGGAAGGTTGACTGGTTTAAAAACCCCATTCTGGCACCACCTGATTCCTTTGAAGAGGGGAACATGGCCAATATCTCACCCACCATCAAGTTTAACATCTCAATCAACCCTGATATTGTTGAAGAGATCACCCTTGGAGCATCATGCTCCCCTGAAGAAGTGGTTTCCTACAAAGCACTTTTTTAGGAATTTTGTGACATCTTTTCTTGGTCTTACACTAAGATGTCTGGATTGGATCCATCCATCGTTGAACACCACATCAATACTTGTCCTGACGTGGCACCCGTTCGCTAGAAGAAACGGCCCATCCATCCCACCAAAGCTATTGTAGTAAAAGTTGAAATTGAGAAACTGCGTGCAGCCGGTTTCACCTATCCCATCGCGTACACCACTCGAGTTTAAAATCCTATTCCTGTAAACAAAAATAAAGGTACCATTTGTGCTTGTACATACTTTCACGATTTGAATTTGGCTTGTCCCAAAGACAATTTCCCAACCCCGTTTATTGATTAAATCATCGATGCCTGCACCGGACATGAAGTCTTTTCCTTCATGGACGGTTTCTCCAGATACAACCAAATTGAGATTTGAAAGGAAGATCACTACAGGACTGTGTTCACAACACCTTGGGGCACATTTTCATACCGATTCATGTCGTTCGGTCTAAAAAATGTCAGAGCCACTTTCCAGCTGGAAATTACTTTTTTCTTTCATGTCTTCATCCACATTATCCTAGTCTACCTGGACTACCTTACGGCTTGCTCACAGAAGTGTGCACATCACATAGATGACTTACGCCAAGTTTTCTTACGGTGCCGCAAGTAAAAAGTCTACTTGAACCCTCTCAAGTGTGTATTTTGTGTCCTAGCTATTCGATTACTTGGGTTCATCATTTCCCACAATGGGATCATGGTAGACCCTCTCAAAGTCCAAGCCATTCTATCCCACCCATCACCATGCACTCTACGACAACTGCAGAGTCTCCAAGGCAAGGGCAATTTCCTTCGTGGTTTCATCCCGCAATATGCAACGAAACTCCATGGTTTCTTGCGACTGCTTTGTACCAACACCCATTTTTTTTGGGATCAGTAGGCCGAATATTCTTTCGATGCATTAAAACAAGCTTTGGCCTCTACTCCATTGTTGTCTCCACCCAACTTCAACAGGGACTTCATTCTCTACGTGTCAACATCCGAAAATGCCATCGCTAGAGTTTTGGTCCAAGAGGATGATTCTTTTCAAGAGCATGTAATCTATTACATTAGCCAAAACCTTACCATTCCCCCTTTGTGTTATTCGCATGAATAAAATATGTCCCTTGCTGATGTATTCTCCATCCAAAATCTGTGCTACTACATCATTTTGAGCCATACTCAAGTTGTAGCCGATTCCAACCCTATGCAGTACCTATTGAGTTGTCGCCTTCTCCAAGGTCACGCCACTAAGTGGATTGTCATACTCCAGGAGTTCAACTTGGAATCCACTGCACCGAAGAGCACTAAAGCATTGGTGTTAGATGCACTTATGACAAATCTGTCTCCTTCGTCTGCGTCACCACCCATCACGATAGACCTATTGGATGAACACTTGTTTGTCATCTCCATAGAATATCCATGGTATGGGGGCATTCTCATGTACCTGCGCACCCAAAAATTCGAGGCCCACCTAAGCTGAGAAGATAGACGACACATCCGACACCAAGCTTCTTTCCATCTCCTCATTGGAGATGTCTTGTACTTATGGGGTGTTGATACCATATTACTCTATTTCCTCACCAATGAGGAGGCTAAGAAATTCCTCAATGGCTGTCACAATAGAGCACGCAGCGGCCACCTATCCAGTTTGGCCACTTACCAAAAGATTATGCGGGCTGGTTATTTTTGGCCTTCCATTTTCTCTGATTGCATCGAAGCAGTCAAACACTACCTTAGTTTCCAACTATTTTCCACAAAAGTAAGGACTCCCCTCGCGCCACTACATCACGTTGTCACAATCGGTCCCTTCTACAATTGGGTGATCAATTTCATGACAATCACTCCTACCTTGGCCAGCAGACATAAATAGATTATTATGGTTGTTGATTACTTCACTAAGTGGGCCAAGGCCATTCCCACATTCAATTGCAAAGCTGACACGGCGGCGCAATTTTTCTTTAACCGTGTCATTTCACGATTCAGTGTTCCCCAACAGATAGTCTCTGACCACGGTAAACATTTTGAAGATGTTGTTTGGACAGAACTTTCAACCATGTTGAAGTTCGAGCACCAGTAATCATCCTCCTATTATCCTCAGGGCAATGGGCAAGTTGAAGAAGTCAACAAAATTATCAATACCATGCTCCAACAAATGGTTGGAAATCACAAAACCAACTGGCACCACATGCTATTTTCCACCCTCTGGGCCTACCACACGTCCACGAAGACCACCACTAGATTCACCCCATTCCGCTTGGTCCATGGTCGTTGAATCGGTACTCCCCATTGAGTGCCAAATTCCATCACTCCACCTTTCCATCGAACTCCTTCCCGGCACCTCGCCATTAGAGGAGCATCTTACTCTACTTGAAAAAACCAATGAGAACCTTCACATTGCTCTCTAAGAAATTGAAGTAGATAAGACATGGTCAAAGTCACATTTTGAATCCCATGTCCACCCTCGCACCTTTAGTGAAGGAAATATGGTCCTTGTTTATGACCAAGCCAATGATAAGTTGGGTAAAGGAAAGTTTGAAACAATGTGGTACGACCCATACATCGTCCACCACTACCTCGACAAGGGGGCATATATTTTGGATGACTCTAATGGACAACTCTTAAAGAATCCCCACAACAGGATCTACCTCAAGAGATTCTATGCATAATATCACCATCATGAGTCACTTGTAGTATAGTTTTTATTTTCTTTGTTTTTCACCATTCTTGAAGTGAGTCTCACAGTGTGTTTCCTTGACTGCTCCAGATGGATCCTACCTTGCATCGCTACATCAGATTCGCTGACAAAGTTAGTAGATGGTATCGTAATCTCGGCTTGGTTGCGTGGGTTATCTATTCCTCGTCACATGAGTTGATCCATATCGACGACATGTGTGTTGGCATTTCTACCAACAACCAGGCTGAGTATTTGTCACCTTGATGTCTTCATAGACTCCCAGCTACTTGTGTCCCAGTTGAATAAATGCTATCAGGTACACGATCCTTGTCTCTTTAGAAAGTTCCTGCATAATTTTCCTTAAAATATAAATAACTATATTAAATGCAGATCCAAAATATCATGAGTTGGTTTCAACAATTTTCTAATAATTAGCAACTAAAAAACAACTCATAAATAATTCCCAAGATATTTGTTAACAACTAATAGCTAATCTATATCCAAGATTATTTCTATATCCAATATGGTTATCAGTGATGCTCCTATATCCTTAGCATAATTGGTGGTTGAAAGTAAATTCAAAATATTGACTCGTGTGGTTTTGCAGTGCCTAGTTCTGTAGCATTCAAAAGGTTCCACGATAATGTTTTGCAGCAAGTACAATTCCACAGGTGGATCTGTAGTGGGTGTTTTTGTAGGATATTTGCAGTATCGTCTATAGAGTATCTGCAATAACACCTATAGAGTATCCACAATACTACATGTTGAGTATCTGTATGATGTAAGGATATACAATACAAGGACTTTTGCAGTAGTAAACAATGGCGTAGAAATGGTTCTCCATCATCAATAGAAAAAATTGTAGTAGTAGAAGGTTCTGTAATAAATAGTTTCATATGATATTTTCAACGGATGAGCCATTACTCCAAGAAAATACAAAATACACTAATTCCCTTAATGTTAGTCGAAAAATCTAATTAAATACTGGGAAATGTAATGGAAAAACACCTTGAGTCTAAATCCCACATATGAGTAGCTAACAGTGGGATCCCCTTTCTCTTACCTTATATGGGCATATATCTTATCCAATCTTATAAAATGGATTAATACAAGGTCATGGGTAAACAAAAAGGGTTTATAAAGAAGGGGAAATGATGATAAAAATATACCAAATCAAAGTTCTATTAATTATGTCGAATAATACTATAACACGTGAAAATACACAAAGAGTAACATGAAGTATTTGGGAAAAAGGTCGAGAATCTTATCTCAAATAACTACATACTTACGCATTGCAAAAATTAAATCTATCGTAAGTTGGAGTTTGAAGAATAATGAACAAAATTAACAAAATGGTTAAAGAGAAGATTATTGGTTATTATTATCATGATGGTTATTAACATCCACTAAAACCTACTTTGGTTTATATAACCTTAATAAAGGTAAGAAATTACTTGGTTTTATTTAGAGTTTTATTTATGTGCTTGAAAGTTTTAAAGAGAATCATTCTTAAACTACCATAGTTTTTATTAGTTAAAATGTTAGGAAGGTTGATATTGTAACAAATATTTTGATAACTTGTAAATTAATTACTAATAGTGCCTACTCAAAATATGCAAGGACTAATAAGAGAAAAAACCTTAATAAGCTATAATAAAGAAATATCTAAATATATGGGGGTACATGTACATGTCGACACTTGGAGTACATGCCAATATTTTATCACGTTTCTTATCATTTTTTTTTGGTATTATAACACTGCAATATATGTAAGATAGGATAATCCAATATTTCTTTTACATACATTCAATATATTTTTATATAAACATGTTGGATTGATTAGTTTTTGTAATATATTGTGATTTTAGAGAGAAATATATGGATTAGTTATGATTTACTAAGATAAGGAAATTAAAATTATAGATTGATTACTATTTGTAATATATTGTGATTTAGAGAGAAATATATGGATTTAGTTATGGTTTAGTTAGATAAGGAAATTTTATAGATCATTAAGAGAAATAATGATATGGACTTTGTCATGATGATTTAAATTATGTTAATTGGGTTGAAAAGTGTATTATAATTTATCTTGGGGAAATTGTTATAAATGATTAATTGCAACTAGTGGTGTTATTATTAATATCATTATATATCAAATATACCAACTAAAAATAATAACTAGTGTAATTTATTTTAACTTTAGATGTATTAAGCATTGAGAGATCAAAATAAATTGAGATGAAAATCTCTTTGTGCTTAAAACATCTCTAGCTAGTATGGTTTTACAATGGTGTGTATTTGTACATCTATTAAATATTGTTTGATGTTCTTTTTTTTTAATTTTTTTTAATATCTTGATTAAAATCTATGTTACACATCTCATCCATACTAAGAATTTTCATTTTTGTTAATATCTTGATTAAAATATATGTTACACATCTCATCCATACTAAGTTGTTAATTCTTTATTTTAAAAAATATTGTATTTAGACATTTTATGGAATTTGTCACATTAACATTAGGTACAAATACACATCTTTCTCATAGGTTAACTTATAGAATGCACCTCACTTCTTCCATTGCAATAACAAAAATGAATTTCCTCTCATAAACTAAAATTTTAATATATATTAACAATTTAAATGTAATGAATACTTTTATACAAATTTCTTTGATATAATTTGTTTTCATATAGAACACGATTAATAAAAACTATGTTATATTCATTTTATACAAATTTCTCAGATATAGTTTGTTTTCATATAGTACAAGCTTAATAAAAACTATGTTATAGTCATTTTAACCCCATGCCTATTAAGTCTTGAGAGGGATCAAATCATTTGAGGTGTCAACGTGTCTTCAAATTTTACACTTTTACAAAACTTTACACTATGAGATATTTGATCCCTCTCAATGCTTGATAAATAAAAATTTAGGATATATATAGGTTGATGTATACATGGATTTAATAAGATAAATGATAGAAAAATTACAAATAATTCCTAAGGTTAATTATATCTATGAAAACTAGCCAAAAATTAATAAAAACAATGGTTTTTTTTTAGGCAAAAACAGTTATATTTATAGGTGGTTTAACCACAAAAACATGGGTCTAGAAATAACATAGGTGCCCTTGTGAAAGCGACAAAGTAGTTCAGATATGCAAGTGTTCCTATAGTTCAGACAGTGCCATTCTTCTTACAGCTTACAGTATATAGATTGTATTCATAAACAATAAAGAAAGGTGCTTCTAGCTAAACGCGAGAACAACAACCAACTATCGAAATTAAAAATTTGAGACTAAAGGTTCTAAATTCATTTCGATTTCTCGTCATGGAGAGAAGAGGAACCTGGGAAATTCGCCACTTCGATATTTGCTACCTTCAACTCCATCTTCTCAAACTTAATCTCCAAATCTGCTAACAATCATGTCAAAACATTCTCTGTGCAAGAAATTGAGAATTCACATTCTTTCTTCACATGGGCCATGTCCTTGTAAACATTATCAAACCGACGAGCACCCTCAAAATCAATCCTACTGAGAACCCTATTAATTCCTCTGATATCCTTCTTCATTTACTTAATGTTTGTTTCGATGAATTGAGCAGGAGGGGAGGAGCCAGTGGATTCATAGGAAGATTCCATACTCTGAATAACCGACAAAACCTGAGCACAATCCTTCTTAGAAGCAGATGAACCAAAAAAATACTCACAGAGCCAGACAAACTAGAGCACAATTTCCTTGCTGGAGCACTCGGCCCAAAACATAAAACGCTGATCAATTTCCATGACCTATCTAATAAACAAACCACCGAATCTGCCCTGCTTGTCCATAATTTCCTGTGAATTCATGTCTGGGTCGCATCAGGTGGACAAGATGGGAAACCATCAACACAATGAGAGCAATCGTTCAGACATACAACCAATATCTCTCCTGCTCCTTGAACATGCATCATTACAGAGGATGCCATCATGCCACATGATGGGGCATGCGTCACACAGTCCTTCAAATATTTTGCCATGAGGGGGAAAGTTAACACCTTAAGCTGCTTGGTCTAGGCCAGGGTTCTATGGGGGTTGGTAGAAGGAGCTGACCCTATTACACTCTAAGAATATGAAATCAAGAGCAATGTGTATGTTTGCATCTCGGTCTGCTTTCCCGTTGAACTCCCTTAGAATATGAAAAAACTCAATTTTGCGGAAGGAGGAGACCAGAGCTTGGATTTTGCTAATCATCTGTCGGAGATGCAATTGAGACGGAAGAGATTTTTCAACTAGGGATTGAATTATTACTCTCGAGTCCCCCAACATGATAATTTCATTGATTCCTCGAGTTCTTTCAATCTGAAGTCCATGCCATAACGCCAAAGCTTCTGCTATGTTATTAGTTTCCCTTCCTAGTCCCCAAGAAAAACTGAATTCTGATTCTCCATCCGGGGTGATGAAAACCCCGCTCCCCCCTTGCCTCCCCGAAAAACAATGGGAGTTTATCCATAGGATTTAGAATAAATAAAACATTAAATAGTATCAAGGGTAGTAAAAAGAATTGGAAACTTATCTACATAATTTGAAGGAAATAAACATTGAATAATATAAAGGTTGAGGTGTTATTGTTACAAAGAGGATACCCAGAGGTGGTTTAGCTTATAGAATTTTTTCCATTACTTTTAAAAAACTTCAACAATGTTGTAATCTTGAGAGATTCTTTTTGCATCACTTGGAAAACATGTCCCGAATTTCTCCACAATATATAGAGAACCTTGGGGATATGTCATAATAAAATTGAATAACTACAAATACATACATGCATATAATTATTGGATAATTATCAATGTTTTGATTAATTACTGAAAAAAATTAGATGCATCCCATGAATGTCATATTGATGCAGGAGCATCGAGTCAAAGTCCTGTGTTTTCTGATTGAGCAGGAAATGCTATCTTTATGCTTCCATGTAATCATTATAGAACTACAGGATTAGTTGTCAATTCTTGTAGTTTGTTTTATAGATAGTATTGGTTTGGATGTAATAATGGAAATTTTCCATTGATTCCCTCAAATCTTGCAATAGGTTGCTCGAGGATGGGTTAGTTGTAGATTCACTTTCTTAGGAGTTCAGATCCTGCTTGTTCGGATCTAACATGTTTGGAAGAGTTCTATATTAAGTATCAAATGTAATAATCAAGTATGGATGAATGAGTGTGAGTGAATGAGTGAGTGAGGGTGTGTATATTCCTGATTGGTTATTGATGGAATGAAGAACAAAGTTTCAATCCTCTGCACATATTTGAATATCTGATGTCTTCTTTTCAATAACCTGAAGTATGTTTTAATTTCTTATGTATGAATGAATTGTGTAAATTTGTCAAGAATCCTTAGTAGCCACTAAGATGGATATGCGTTCATACAAATGAAAAAGGAATGAATTGATCGTTTCATTGATCAATTCGTCTGTAATAGTCTGAGTTAAAAATATGTAATTTCGATAAATCCGCAACTTGGTAAAACGATTATAGATCATACGGTGGAGATAGGTTCCGCAAGAGATCGATGGTTCTCAAGAGTTGCGAAAAAAGACTTGCAGAGAGATATTGTGGAATCTCATTTCAAAAAAAATTGAAAAGCGCATCCGCAATTAGATTGAGAAAAAAATGTTGCGGACGCATAATTGCGAAAGTCGGTTTTTGGAATTTGGGGAAAAATATACCTGTAACTCGCAATACGCAATTGCGGAAAGGTTATTGCATAAATATTCTTGCGGAAAGGCTATCTTGCATAAAGGAAATTGTGGAAAGACAATTACGGAATGAATTGAAGTGTGAAAATATACCACAGTAGAAGATTTTAATCAACAGATTTGGATGAGTTGGACAATTTAGGCTTGCTATCTCTAACTGTCATCAGTTTTGGTATCAGAGATGGAAATAATTATGTGTGAATATTATCAAAGTTGGTTAAATATTCCACCAAGGAAAGAATGAGCATGTGGAGTTCCATTAGGAGGTGGTCGAGGAATACAAGCTGCGGAGACAAACAAAGAAAGGGAATTGAGGCAGATCCAAGCTAGGATGGAGGCTATGGAGAGAATAAATTCAGAAAGTATGGATACCAACGATGAAGAGGAATCCTATGAAGAAGAATAAGAGGAGATTGTTGACGAAGTGAAAGTATTGAGGATGTTGGTGAAATCTAGTAACATGCCTAAATTTGAAGTTCCCATGTATGAAGGTAATATAAATGTTGAAGAACTCATGGATTGGATCAATGCTTTAGAAAAGTACTTTGATTTTGAATAAATTGAGGATAAAAAGAAAGTTAAATATGCAGCGACCAAACTGAAGGAACATGAAGCCATTTGGTGGGATGAGCTTTAGATCCATAGGGAAAGAAGAGGTAAGTCCAAAATAAAAACATGGAATAAAATGTTAGATAACATTGAAATTCAATTTACACCTAAGGATTATCAGTTGAATCTCATTTGACAATTACAAAATCTTATACAAAAGGGTATGAATGTTAAAGTATACACAGAAGAATTATTTAGGCTAAGTATTAGAGCTGGAAAGACACAAGGGGACATTAAAAGAGGGGCCAAATATATAAAAAAGACTAATATATGAGATACAAGATGAGATCATCTTGTTGAATTTGAAGACTATTGAAGATGCTTATCAGGAATCCTCAAGGGTAGAAGAGAAGCTAATAAGAAGACAAAACTAGAAGAATTGAGGAAGAAATGCATCCAAAGGAAAAAGATCTTCAAACATAGGAGTTAAGTTTTAGAACACTAGGGATGAGGCAGAGGGTTCTAGTATCCAACCACTCCAAAGAGGAGGATTCGAGGGAGGCAGGTTTAATGTTAGAGGAAGAGGCAGAAATAGAGAAGTGAAATGCTATACATGTGGAGAAATTGGACACATGTCATGGGAGTTCCCAAAGAATAAGCCCACATCTCATAGGAATGCAAATATTGTTGAGGATCATGAGGAGTCCAATGAGGAAGTAAAGATGAATAATCCTCCTGAGGAAGGAGAGTATCTTATGATGAAGAGAGTTTTAGTAAAAATAGAGAAGGAGGTGCATGAACCATCCTGGAGGAAGATTCTATTCAAGACTAAGTGCAATTCACAAGGGAAGTGTTGTAATATAGTTATTGGCAGTGGTAATACAAATAATTTGGTCTCGACTGAGATGGTAGAGAAGTTTGAATTGAAGAGGATGAAACGTCCCACTCCTTATAAAGTATCCTAGTTGTAGAAAAGACATCAACTCTTGGTGAATGAGTAGTTCAATGTTGAGTTTCAAATTGGTACTTATAAAGATGTGGTATTATGTGATATAATTCTTATGGATGTATGCCATATACTCTCAGGAAGGCCATGAAAATATGACAGAAAAGATGTCCATGAGGGAATAAAGAACACTTACTCTATGGAAAAGGATGGAAAGAGGCATACATTGTCACCTTTGAAAGATGAAGCAACCCAATAAGGTTCAGGACCCAATATTTTGCTAATGACTGGGAAGGAACTGTTACAAGAAGTCAAGAAAGAAGAAAAACTACATTTTTTCCTTGTTGGCAAACCAAAGGTAATTTTAACTTCTACAAATTTGGATGATTTTCCTACTGAAGTGAGAATCTTGATTGATGATTATGATGATATTATTGTGGATGCATTACCAAATGATTTACCTCCTGTGAGAAGTATTAGACATCACATTTAATTAATACTTGGTGCAAGTTTACCTAATAAGGCATCCTATAGACTGACTCCTGAAGAGAATGAAGAGATCAAACAGTAGGTACATGAGTTATTGGACAAAGGGTTGATGAAAAAAAGTTTGAGTCCTTGTGCAGTACCCACTGTGCTTATCCCTAATAAATATGGTGGATGGCATATGTGCATTGAATCTCAAGCAATCAACAAGATCACTATCATGTATAGATTTCACTTATAACCCCGCATTGATGATTTGATGGATTGTATGAGTGGTTCAAAATGTTTTTCAAAGATAGATTTGAAAAGTGGTTATCATCGAATAAGAATAAGAGAAGGGGATGAATGGAATACTGCATTCAATACTAACAATGGATTATATGAGTGGTTAGTAATTCCATTTGGGCTTACTAATGCACCTAGTAATTTTATGAGATTGATGAATGAGGTATTGAAGGAATACACTGGAAAATTTGTGATACTGTATCTAGATGATATTCTAATTTTCAGTTAGAATAAAGAAGAACATTTGAGACATCTTAAATTGGTGTTAGAAACCCTGCAAAAAGAGAAGTTGTTGATAAATCTGGAAAAAAGTGTAGTTTTTTGAAGAAATAATTGATTTATTTGGGATTCGTGGTTTCATAAGAAAAGTTAAAAATGGATCTAGAGAAGGTGCAAGTGATTTTGAATTGGCCAACTCAAAGGAATGCGTATGAGGTAAGAATTTTTCATTGTCTTTCAATTTTTTATAGAAAATTCATCAGGAATTTTAGTCAAATTTGTGTACCCATAATAGAAACCTTCAGGGAAAGTAGACAACCTTTCAAGTGGATAGAAGCAGTTGACAGAAAATTCCAATTTTTGAAGAAGAAGATCACTAAGAAGCCTATTTTGGATTTACCAAGGTTTGACAAAAATTTTCAAGTAGAGACAGATGCTAGTGGGACAACAACAGGGGTTGTTCTGAGTCAAGAACAAAGACTAGTAACATACTTCAGTGAGAAGTTAAATGAGGAAAAAAAATATTCCTCATCTGATAAAGAATTGTATGTTTTTGTACAAGCTCTCAATAAATGGAGACATTACTTGATGCCCAAAGAGTTTGTGCTATATTCATATAATCTTGCTTTGCAATTTATAAATAGTCAACCTAAATTGAATCAGAAACATGCAACTAAGTGGTTGGAATTTTTTCAAAACTTTACCTTTATGATAAATCATACAAGTGGAAAATCTAATAAGGTTGTTGAGGCCTTAAGAAAACTAAATTTGATCTTGTAGGAAAATAAGGCCAGTACTTTGGGATTTGAAAATTTGGTTAATATGTATAAGGAAGATGTGGATTTTAGGGATATATATGTAGCCTGTGAGAATCTAGTTGCATACAATAGAATTCAGTGGTTGGACTACATGCTACTAGAAGGATTGTTGTTCAAGAATAGTAAATCTTGCATTCTGAAATGTTCTATGAGACAAAATCTTATATAGGAGAAACATAGTGGAGGTTTGTCAGGTCATTTTGGACATGAAAAAACATTTGCTCAGGTGAGTGATTTTTATTTTTTGCTAGGAATCCAGCATGATGTAAAGAAACTTGTTGATAAATGAAGTATATGTCAACATGCCAAAGGGAGGAGAAAAAATACTGGAATGTATCAACCCCTACCTATTCCAGCTAGACCTTGGGATTCCATCAGTATGGATATTGTTCTGGGATTTCCTAGAACTCAAAGGGGAAATGATTCTGTTTATGTAGCAGTGGATAGGTTTTCAAAAATGGCTCATGTTATTGCTTGTAATAAGACTAATGATGCAACAAATATTCCAAATTTGTTCTTTTCATAAATTGTGAAGTTGCATGGTCTTCCTTTGAGCATTGTGTCTGACAGGGATACTAAATTTGTTGGTCATTTTTGGAGAAGTTTATGGAAGAAATTGGGTACAAAGATTAGTTTTATCTTTTCTTCTCATCCTCAGAAGGATGGTCATAATGAAGTGGTAAATAGGAGCTTGGGAAATATATTTATAATTCTTATTTATGAGAATCCAAAACAATGGGATTTATCTCTTTCTCAAGCTGAGTTTGCTTACAATGATTCACCTAACAAGAGTACAGGTATGAGTCCTTTTATGATTGTGTATGGGATGCACCCAAGAGGAGTGTATGAACTCAGAAGTTTGGGGGGAAAGGAAATGACAAGTGCAGATGGTGAGAATTTTTCATTTAGTATGCATGAGCTATAGGAAAATGTTAAAA
Organism: Pseudotsuga menziesii; assembly: GCA_001517045.1. Taxonomy (NCBI): domain Eukaryota; kingdom Viridiplantae; phylum Streptophyta; class Pinopsida; order Pinales; family Pinaceae; genus Pseudotsuga; species Pseudotsuga menziesii. The sequence continues at coordinate 51,648 of LPNX010827153.1, forward strand.
AGAAATTGCAGGAAAGTGCTGGATAATATAAACAGAGAGCATATTTGAAAAGAATGGAAGTCAATATTCAGGTTGGAGATTTAGTAATGCAATATATTAGAAAGGAGAGGTTTCCTAGGGGGACTTACAATAAAATGAAACTCAAGAAGATAGGAACTTTTAAATTCTAAGGAAGTTTTCTCCAAATGCATATTAATTATAACTTCCTTCTGATCTTCAAATTTCTCCATTTTTTAATGTTTCATATTTATATTCTTTTAAAGGTTCGGGTGTTTAGACAATAGAAATGATCTCAAGTGAAGATGGTCCATTCATATATTAGCAAGGACAGTTACCACATAAAGAAAAACCACAAATCGAAGCCATCCTTGACAAAAGAATTTCAAAGAATACCAGAAACAAAGATTATCTTCAGTATTTGGTCAAGTGGAAAGATCAACCATCTGAAGATGCAAAATGGATGACTGAACTGGAGATTTCCAAGTACAATATGAACCCTGAAGAACTATCAAAGAATTATTTTCTTCCCCCGGAGTATGATGCATGAGCATCAAGTCAAAGTCCTATGTTTTCTAATTGAGTAGGAAATACTATTTTTCTACTTCCATGTAATCATTCTAGAAGGATAGGGTTAGTTGTCGATTCTTGTAGTTTGTTTAATAGATAGGATTGGTTTGGATGTAATAATGGAAAAATTCCATTGATGCCCTCAAATATTAAAAGAGGTTGCTCGAGGATAGGTTAGTTGTAGATTTACTTTCTTAGGAGTTTAGATCATGCTTGTTCAGATCTGACAGGTTTGGCAGAGTTCTATATTAAGTGTTGAATATAATAATCAAGTATGGATGAATGAGTAGTGTGAGACTTGAGTGAATGCATGAGTGAGGGTGTGTATATGCCTGAGTGGTTATTGATGGAATGAAAAATAGAGTTTCAATCCTCTACAAATATTCGAATATCTAATGTCTTCTTTTCAATAACTCGAAGTATGTTTTAATTCCTTGTGTATGAATGAATTGCATAAATTTGTCAAGAATCCCTAGTAGCCACTAAAATCGATATTTTTTCATACAATTGCAACATCAATGAATTAATAGTTTCACTAATCAATTCATCTGTGACAATCTGAGTTAAAAATATGTAATTTCGATAGATCCGCAATTTGGTAAAACAATTCTAGATCGTACAGTAGAGATAGGTTCTGAAAGAGATCGTCGGTTCTCAAGAGTTGCCGAAAAAGGCTTGCGAAGAGATATTGTGGAATCTCATTTCAGGAAAAGTTGAAAGGCACGTCTGCAATCTGCAATTAGACTGTGGAAAGAACGTTGCAGTCGCATAATTGCAGAAGTTGATTTTTGGAATTTAGGGAAAAGTATACCTTCGACCCACAATCCGCAATTGCAAAAAGGTTATTGCAGAAAGATTATTACGGAAAGGATGTTGTGGAAAGGTTGTCTTGCAGAAAGGCGATTGCGGAAGGAATTGAAGTGAGAAAATTTGCCATAGTAGAAGATTTTAATCAACATATTTGGCTGAGGTGGAAAATTTAGGCTTTCTAGATCTAACTGGAATCACATATTTTATTAATTCTATGATTTAAATAATTGATATATTAGGCAAGCCTCCAACATATGATGATCTTTATATTTAAGAGGTAGATAAATAAAATAGGCATCATAATATTACCATGGAAATAAATATAATGATGTGTTACCATGACAATACAGAAAATGATATGTGATTGAATTTCATGGACTAAAACCATGAATACTTCAACATTTGTAATGCAATTATAAATGCTTAATTTATAGTGCCTCTCACATGAAAATAAAAACTAGTTGAACTACCTTGTTCCACAAGTGCATTAATTAATTTTTTGCATTTTTAATTTGATTTATGGTACTCATATTAGAATCTCATTATAGTAATTACAAGACACCAAATAAAAAAGAGACATTTCACCCCACTTAGACTACAAATCACTTTGTATTTTTAGAAGAAACCAACTTAATTATAAATAAAAGTTACAATGTTAACTTCATTTTAGATTTTTCTATCACTAGAGAGTATGTATTAACAACCTAAGTACATATTTACTAATTTTTTCCACGAGATATATAGTCTAGGGAAACCTATTGAGTACTTTTCCTCATTCCAAGGATGGTACCCAAGGTAAATTGGATTCTACATAAGCTCAAGGCTTTGTCAACATATGTCTCAAGGCCATTACAACAATACATGAATTAATAATTCAACCTGTCACATGTGGGAATTGAACATAGGTGGGGAGGATAACCATCATTCCTCCGAACCACCTGAGCTAGACACAATTGACATATTCACTTTGTTTTATAATTGTATGAATTCTTATTTTTAATGAATAAGAAAAAAAATATGAAATATTTGTAATATGAATGAAGGAAAGGGTCGATGGTATTTTCTTATTTGTCATTCAATTGCATTATGTTGTCATTATTCTAAATACAATTATTTGTCGATGACATTGTCATTATTTATCATTGTGTTATTTACTTTGTATGTGAGATATTTCTCCTTAAATAAGGTCTTCCATGATTACTTTTGATAAGAAATATATTTCTAATTTTAGAAGAACACCTTAGAAATGATATTTGTATAATAACCTATCCATATGAAATATCTAGCCTCATTTGATCATTGTTACATCAAAAAATTAAACAACAACTTTAAAAGTGGGCTATAAGATTTTAAAATTTGAACCTAACTCATTTCTCATTAAGACTAAAGACCATTTTTTTCAAAACATTCACTATCGGTTTATCATCCTCACTAAGGTTACATTTGGATTTTATTAAAATTAAAGACCATTTTTTTCAAAACATTCACTATATGTTTATCATCATCACTAAGGTTACATTTGGCATATAAAAATGGGTAACATGGTTATAAACGTTGTCAAGTAAAATTTTATATACATAAACAATTTATATATAGAGTAATTCTATCATTTCTTAATGGTGATTTGAATTGCAAAAGAATCATTCCATCCATTTATGAAAATATATTTTTTATTTTTTATTTTTGCATATTTTCTATTCATAAATAGATTGAGAGGAATGGGTACTTATAATTCATACCTATATGAGATAACCACTTTTGAATTAGCTAGAAACAAGCCAATGTGTAATCTCCTTTTTGTACACTAAATATAAATGCACATTTGGGTTATCATATAATTTCCCACATTCTTAAAGTATATAATTTATTTAAAAATTAAACTTTTATTTTGATAAGATTTAGTGTGTAAGGTTTTTTTGTGTGGATTTAGAAGAATTAGGTTTGATAAGTTCTCTTTTCATCAAA
>LPNX010827153.1:55285-80331 GCA_001517045.1 Pseudotsuga menziesii
TTAGGAGTAGAGACTAGGATCAAGGGACATTTCCCCTTATGTATTCCAAAGGACAGTAACATTAATACAAATATTTGGCACAAATAACACCTCATGCACCTACCAACAACAATTTTGTACAAAGGCATACAACCTAATTACAATGCTACATGCTTGTACCAACTATACTGAGTGTTACGAAAGTCTAAGACCTGACTATAGTGTTTTACAAAAGTATAAGACTAAAAATAGAATGAATACTGGTGTACCATTTGTTTTTTTTCTAGGGAAGACATCATGCCATATATAATGAAGCACGGTCCTAGTATAAAAATCATCAATATGCTTGGGATTTTTTCTTCTTCAAATAATCACATCCATTTTAGATCGATGTCTCAAAGCATACCATTGTATGTAAGCATTAATTTGTCATCAATTCTTGTAGATATCAAGTAAGACGTCTAACCACAAAAGAAGAAAAAAAATTCACTATCATGATAGTCATCTAACAATTACCAATAATCAATATTAAAATAGAAATACCCTTTAGCAATGGTTTGTGAGAAATCATTAGCCATTATGTAGTTATAGGTTTTCTTAAACTAAATATAGCAATAATAGCTTATAAAATAACACTAAATGAGTCGTCCATGTCATGTAAATATATCACAAAATAGTTTCGTAGATCAAAACAAAAGAAATTAATATCAACATAATTTACAAATCCATATCCATCACCTCCCTCCACCATCACTCCAGTTAAGATTGGAAATAAAATAACTTACGTGAAAAATGATATTTGCATTCCATCTAACACAAGAAAGAAGTCATTAGAATCTAATCATAACACTTTAGTCCATATTCCAGAGGTTGACACCATTTATCTATTTATATAGCATTTAAATAAATGAAACTCAACCAGTGAAAACATGAAGTTAGGTAACAATTTTGCCTGTTTTTTACAAAGAAAACTATAAAATTTTATGTTTTTTCAACATAAACCCATATAAAATCATATTTTCATTGTGAATTTCACTTTGAAGTAAAAACAAGATTTGTAGAGAGTTGTCTTAGCTCTACACTCTTTTTTAAATATTATGGACATATAGTGGGATAATTGTTTTTACTAAATACATATACTTCAAAATTTTAGGTAAGGATAATGAGTGACTTACACACCCATAATGTTTTATAGATATGGATATCCGTTTTAGGGTTAAAAAATATATGCTCGCAACTACACATAATACACTAGGTTTAGGACTATATTTTGAGAATTGTCATATTTAAGCAATATTTTTTATTATTTATCGAAATAACATAAACCAAAAAAATAGTTATATATTGATACATGTTTATGCCCACCAAATTTCTTTTTGATGTGAACATTACCAAGAAAACTACAACTGGCCCCTTGAAGAGGACAGTGCAAGGAAGGACCCTGTGCTTTTTGCTATTTTTTGTTGTTTTCCTTTTGATGATATTTAATTTTCATTGTAAGCGATTTTCATATCAGTAAAATTATTAAGTGATAAACTTTAGAAAAATTATTAAAAAATAGAAATCCTTAAAGAAAATCCTTAATTATTACATCATGAAGAACTAGATTCAAAGATGAATCTATTGGTATAAGGTTCGATAGAGAATTTTGGAATTTTGTAAGGGACAATCTTGGTTGAAGTTACAAGTTCATGAATATTGTAGAAAACTTATTTTTTTTCTTTGAACAAAAGAACTCAGTCAAGAAAATGTCTCAAATGAGAGTTGTTTTAAACTCTTAGCTGAGACTTAGAACTAAGCCCTGGTTAAACTAAACTCTCGATTGAGAGTCTTCATAAAAACACTTAAAGAGTATTTTAAAGCCGACTAAATTCTAACCCTATAATCTTATCGAGCCCATTGAAGCCAATTCAAACATCTTTCACCTAAGAGTTTCATTTGTATTCTCGATCAAAACTTTTGTATATCACTTACATTCTACCTAGCTCTGGAAAAAGAGGAGATACAAAGTTTGAAAATAGAGAAGTTAAAGGGTATGGTCTTTTTTTACTTTATGTTTTAATTTGCATCATCACTTATGGCATTTTGGATCTACCATATTGCAATTCAGATTTGGGATATTACCAAAAAAATATTCCCCAAGGAAAAGGGATATTGCAATTTGCCTCATCACTTATATATTTTTTCTTTTGGGATATTGCATTTGTCTCTATGATATTGCAATTTTCCTTATCATTTGTGCAATTTTTTTATCTAGAATAGTAAAATGGCTACAGGATATTGCGGTTTACCTCATCAATTATGCAATTTTGACTCTGGCATATTGCAATTTGGCTTCAAGATATTGCAATTTGTCTCATCACTTGTGCTATTAACCTTCTCACTTGTGTTGTTTTGAAATTGGATTTTAGGTTTCTAATTCTTTGAGAATGGGAAACCAAAGGAATTGAAAACAAAAAAATTATCACACAAGAATTTATTCAGAGGAAAGGAAAGTGAAAAACTATGAAAACATGAAAAATTTAAGAGAAAATATAGTGGATGGAAGAGATGTGGAGACACATGGAAATGAAGAATGTTGAGGAACTTGCCAATGACAAGAATGAACAAGTTGACAATGTTGATATTGACCACATAAATGAAGAAGACAATGTTGTTATCGACATCATTGGTGACTCAATAATTTCTTAATTTTGAAATTTTGTAGTTTCTATATTTGATTTGAAAGTCTCCATTTTTTAAATTATTTAGAAAGATGCTCAAGTTCAAATTACAAATTTATATATTTTTATACAGGGATAACATCTAACACGCAAGAATACCTTACCACACCAAGCGATTCACGGATATTAATAGGAAATTGTAGCAAAATACTCTTTGATGACAATTAAATGGAGAACACATATCCAACTAAAATCAAATAATTAGGACAAAAAATGCATGATCACACAGTTTGAGATAAAGTAAATGCCATGGTGAAAGAAAATGTTGAAGGTAAATATGGTATATATCACAAGATCAAATGTTTCGTAGATTATTAAAGCACAAAACTTTAAGAAACACAATTCAATTATTAGGCATTAAACATGGAAAATAGGCTAATGTAAATGAGGTGTTACAAAAAATGTGACCACGACTGTTTCCTCGCTAGAAAAAAATAGATCATGTGATGCCAAGTCTTCTCATAGAGTATTTCTAATAGGTGTCATAAAAATAATAATTGCATCAAGATGTTTGATTTCAATGACTACAAAAGTGTTAAAAACCTTGAGGAAAACACTATGGATGCATAAAAAATATAGTATTCAATTAGATGAGGATTGTGATGAACAAGTTGCATGTTAGACTAATATTTGTAGGAATCCATATTTAGATATACTTTTAGATAATGTGAGGGGTAAGGTGCAAAAATTTTGGCATTTGAGTTATCATGTGTCATCAAATGAAAAGGATGTTGTGTGGCATTGTATATCTAAAGGGATTTATGAAACTTGTGCCAAACATATAACATAGGTCACTCAAGTAGAATTGTTCGAAAATTTTATGGAGAGTAATATTTATGTGAATATTTCCCTTAGCACATTTGTGAAACTTAAACCTTGGTATGTCAGGACCATAAGTGTTTGTGACATGTATGTTGTTGTCGATACCGTGTAGAATTTCATGGATCTAATATATAGATATATCAACGATTCTCCTAAAACATGGTAGAAAGACTTACAATTCAAGTAATCGCGTGATGCATTCCCAAAGGGTTCAATATAATCAATGATTGATTTTGTTGAGAATTACACTTTCACTACATGGAGGCAAATACAAAGTGAATAGTATCATTTAGACCAGATCTCTATACTTCTCCATATTTTGTGCAAACATGCAAAGCTTCGTATCGATGGTTTTGATACCAATGTGAATGATCATGAAGTGATTAAGGAGTATCAATTATACATTAGTGATGATCATACACATGATACATGTTCTATTCAACATTGTTTTTATTTACTTTATAAATAATTATTGATATGAGGGGTCACTTTTAAAGAAAATTGGGTGTTGTCATATGGTTGCATTGGTTGGTTTAAAACAAAATGATCATTCCTATGGTTATTTCACCTTCATGAGAAAATGAGCATTTGTCATAAATGGAGTTTATTTGAGACAAAACATGGAAAATAAGAGCATGTCGATGGTGCTAAGGCCTATGTGAAATGTGCACTGAGGAGGTACCAATTGAATCATTATGCTTATGGACTTGTAGATTTATTCGACTAGTGCAAACACAATTTAACATGTGATTTCAACACAAGGATCGTTCATGTTTGTAGGTAAGCATGGATGACCCTTAAAAAATTTAAATAAAATTATTTAACCATATTTGTAGATATATATGTGTTTTTATATTGAAAAAAAGTGTGAAATTTGACTTGCACTAGTTCTACTTTTTTTCTCAAGTAGGTTCTTTTGGAACACTGCAATGGGTGAGTTTGATAGATCAATTCCATATAATTGTGTTGGAGTCCCTAGAAAAAGGGATTTACACTCCATTAGGAGTGAGAATTTGAGAAAAGTACACTCAATTCCTAAATCAAAGTACTCTTGCTTTTGCATTGCTTGTATTGATGATGTAGATTCCATCAGTGAGTGTCAAAACCAAGTTAATAAATTTTTCCAAACAAGGAAACACAAATAACTGAGACAATTGCCACCATTTGAAAATGTGAATGATGTAAAGATGGAGAATTAATTGGCTATGATCAACAAGGATTGTGATCATATTTATGATATGGTTAAAGAAGGTGATGTCTTTGTTCTCTTTGCATTGGAAAATGATCCATAAAAAGTGCATTATTATACAATATGATGCACTAGGTTGAAAAGCACGTTGATGCAAGAATGTAAAGATCCTACAAATTATACATATGTAATTAGTTCAATGGTTTTAATGTGGCATTTATTTGAAGAAGTCAAAGTGTTCAATGATGACATATATTTTTCAAGAATTCCAAACATATGTTATATGTTCCCAATATAGGCATTTGATCATAACAACTCAATTGCACTTTAAGAAAGTTAAGAGTGAAAACAATTCTAAGCAGTAAAATGAAAATTGTTGATAATATCATAAAACCATACCTGAAAATGTATCACTAAGACATTTATATAAATGTGTTTCCCTACAACAAATCCCCATATGATTTGTTCCTTAAGACACAAAACTCATGCCCCCATACTTAATTTTTTCTCATTAAGTGCAAATTGAAGTTCTCAAATTTTCCATAATATCAGTTTAAGCCCATACCAACACATCAAAACTTTGAAAATGGGGTTACCCTCAATATAGTCTTTGGGGTCAGACACCAATGTACCAACCCCAACCATTAAAGCCCATGAATCGACACATAGTTGAAAACATTAACTTTTGAACAATGATTAACTAACCTCGATGAGTGCCATGAACCCTTACAAGTGGACCTATCATGAAAACATCTCATTTTAAACGTTGATGAGAAAACCCTAACGTGGTCAAAGTTTTTGTATCGGTGAAATGTTGAAATAATATATTTCCTAACAGTAAAGAAAACCCCTAATGATCATATTTTTACATCGGCACCCCATTAGAAGCATTACATAATATTGATTAATTAACCCCGATCTGAAGTGTCGATAAGTCATGGAACCTACATGAAAGTTTTTTTTCATGAGAATTAAATTTCATCGCATATATAATCCCACTGAGAATCAAACTTCACACGATGGAACCCACATATAAATACATGATGATATTCAAGTGCCAAAGATGAAATTCCTATCTTCTCTTCTCTAATTCCTATCGTAGAGACCTTATCAGGGTATTCTTTGAGAAGCATCGTCGACAAAACAATGCAACTTTTTCGATGAAATTAAAGGGTTGTTAATCCCAAAACTTGTATCGTGATTACATTATAAACGCGTTTAGATTTTTCCTTTCGGAATAAATCCAAAAAGGACCCTAGAAATATGACCAAAGATATATGTTGCCTTTATGGCTAATCACAATTCATAAATCATGTGAAGTGTGAAATTTCTCATAAATGGAAAGAAATCATGATAACATTAATGGTATTTACTTCAAAATAATGTATTAAAAAAATAGAACAAGTCTCATTTATTTCTATTTTCATTCTCTTGTATGTGGTAACTTATTGTCTTTGATTTTTTCCAGATGCAAGATTTCTACCCGCAAGCTTTCAAGGGTAGAAGTGCACAAAGGTTCTTCTCAAAAGGAGGTGGAAGAAATCCCAACAAGTGCAATTGAAAGAATCTTTTTATCGGATACTAGCTTTGTCACTAGTTTTGAAGGTGATTCTTCTTCGGACGAAATGTACCAAATTTTCTCTATGAGTGATTACTCCTTGGAGGATGATGATTTAGATGTTTATGAAAACATAAGGAAGAGAAACATCTTCACCACCGCATCTAGGCCCTATGTAATTCCTTACAACAATGTTGTTAGGTAGATATATGACCATGCAGACCCAATATTAAAAACAATAATCGATGATGATGAAGCTTTCATTTCCTCCTTCCCACCTGAGTCTTCCCAATTTATGTTTAAGTTAAAGGTCACAAAAATATAGTTGAATGAGGCCTTTATGGGAATATTCCTTGATGAAAATCTGAATTTCGTAAAGCTTGTCAAATATTGGTGGGTAGAAAGTTGTGATTTCACGTAAAAGACCAATAGATGGTATCCCATACAATATTTCAAAGAACCGTATAATAGACTATTGGTAAGGGTATACTGCTTATAAAGGGAGGAGCACTCCACACACTTCCATATAGAGTGAGTTCCCTCAGTTCATCATGTAGTTGAAAAAGGACATGTTTTCAAATGGTAAAATATCATGTCATCCAATCTTCTTGGATTCCTACAGCATTTTAAAGAGGTACCCAAGTCTAAAAAACCCATTTTTTACATGCCTGCTTATCTCTTAGAGGATATCTGTTATGTACATGATTTCCTGCTTATGAATTAGAGCATAAAAATAGATTCAATGCCTATTCATGTTTATTACTGAGAGTTGTGGTTATCCAACTACAAGCTCCATTTTTATGATATTTGCAATTACTTCTTTGCTCCATTGTACATTCTTATTTTTAAGAAACTGACCCCTAGGATGTCATATCAAGCCATAGTAGACTTGTAACAATTAGGTGATTGGTATACCTTAGATTACTTCACCTACATATGAGTCTTTGGAATCTTAGATATGCCACATTTGTTACCAAACGATGTCATGGATATGAATTTAGTCAAATAAATTGCTTTGGCATACTATAAAAAAGGATATTGGATCTCAGCTATCCTGCATGAGTAAGAAGGCTTGACTGGATTTACCTATTAGTATTGGTCTATTCATGTTAACTATGGTTCAACATGCCCAACAAGAAGCCAATGTTTTATAGGAGTTAAAACTTGGTTGTGCAATTGAGAGAAGGCACGACCCCAAGAAAATTAATGAAGGCCATTTCAAATTTACAAGGCATGAAGAGTGTTATCACTAAAGTTGAACCCCGAATGCTAGGGTCAAGCTTAGAGAAATCTTAAATTGGTTTAATGGATAACTGGAAAATGAATTTATGGAATTTGGTGGTAGGTAAGACTTACTACAGAAATCAAGCTAGATTTGAAAGCAAATACTGAACAGCAGTATATATATCACAATCAAGACTGATAAGACAAAGCTACGAGTATGAATTTATGAAAGACATGAACCAGGTTCTGCATATAGTACTTAAGTATAAATTCACATTAATCGTGAGAATCTAGCAATGGATTAATAAGACCATACACTAGACAAAATCACAATACATGAAATTCAATTATTAAAACAGAAAAGCGGCTCATATGAACATAATCATTTCAAAGAAGCTAACAAAAATAGAGTGCATACATGCTCCTACCACTCCAGTATCAGAATGTTCAAACCCTACCTCAGCCCTCTCGGCTGGTACCTCCCTCTACATTAAACAAACCCCCTTCCTTTTATAGAGCATTACAAACTTTTAAGAATAAAATTAATCTTCAATCTATCACAGGAAATCTGGAGATGGAATCAAATGCCCTTTCAATCTGGAATTTGTTGCTCCATTGTATCATCAAATGCAAAAAACATTGCCTCAATTGATGCCTTGAAACTCGAGTTGAATGATTGTATTTCTGGAAACCAGGCTTCATTATTTAATAGATGATTCTTTTTCACCTGAAGCTCTGCTACCTGCAATCCTAAAATGCAGGGATCTTCCCTTGATTTATGTTTAAATATAATCTGATTTCACACCGATACCATGGTATCTTCATGATCCTTTTACTAGTAGTGCGCCTAAGAACCCAGTAAGCCCTCTTTCTGGAAGCTTTTCAATGCTGATCCCCAACATATTTCGTGTTATTCACCTTATCCATCAGCCTATTGTGGCAACAAAAATTGACTTCCTTCCTTCCAAACAACCTTCTAACGGACATGTGTGCAACATTCAGGATATTCTCTTCACACCGAGCTAACCAAATGGCATCTGTTAATAAATGGCAATCTGGAAATTTGGTTGAGTTAGCAGATAATGTGTTTCCTCTGCTGGCTATAATGGAAGTGTAACCAGGAATATTTCACCTTTTGTGGACAGAAGTTGTTCCTCTGCTCTGAATGGTTCAGATCTAGAACAAATGAGTGAACGACAAAGGATGAAGACCCTCCCTGGATGTCGTAGACACCTGGAATGTTGCTTCGATAGTGAAACTATGTACCTGCAACCAGATCAAACACGCAAACACATCAAAGCTACAAGAACATCATCTACTTATCCATGTTAGTGACTAAGGAATCTAACAACATGTACATGCGAAATCAAAACAACAGTAATGTGGGACGGAAATCAACTTTACATTAAGATGAATGGAGAATTTTACAACCAATTAAGCCTTAGTGTCGACATGCATCTCCATGAGACAAACACTTCATCCCCACAAGCTCCAACTTTTCTCTCTATGCTTTTCAATGGCTTGGGCCAAGTGGTCAATCCAACAGCATAACAATACCTCTTTAGTTTTCCCTCTCAACCATGGACATGAGCTTGTATTTATAAGGCTCAATGGATAGGAATGGTTGAGAGATTTGTGGATTAGGTGGCCTCTAAGATCCTATTATGGGGGATCTCGAGCTCAACTGACCCACAATGATAGGGATAAGGGAGGACACGAGGCTCATGATCTAGAAGCCTCGAGAAACTTCTATTTTTCCCATTTTACCCACGGTGCCGCTTTTCTCCTCTTATGACAGATTGGTTTAGATGAAAAATGCTTATGGACCAAATGCCATAGGTGGTGGCACCGCTTATGACAAACAGGATGAAGGCGGTGTGAGGAAGGTACCGCTCATGGTTCACAGGGAAAGCGCAGTGCTGAGTATTTTCATGTAGAATTGAAAAACAACATGGGTTTCCACTCCAAGTGCTAGGATTAAGGGCAAGTATGTAAGTCAAAGGTCTTATCACATGGTGGTGACAGGATTTTGGTATAACAGGATGCCCCCTAAAGCAGGAGTCTTAGAGGGATACAATAAACGAGAGATTTGAGAGAACAAGTTGTCGCTTCGAGGTGAAAATGTCAGCTCGATCAGAGCATGTCGTCAAGTAGGCATCTGTAGTACATCAATATTTTTTACTCATAGACACAAGTAACCAACTCATGGCTACAGACCCATACAAGGCAGATCCATGGGAGGAATAAACAAGCATGGCTACTAGAATACAACGTAGATCCATGTGATAGAGGACTCAAACTTGGACATAGCTACCAAACATACAATGTATATCTATGTCATACAGATGCAAATTTGAGCATAGCGACGACCATACAAATGTGGATCCATGCTAGATATACAAAACTCCATCGCAACCTAGGGAAAAGCAATGAGCGCTTCAAACAAATACCCAGGGATTTCATCTTGTCTTCTGCAAAGTACGATTCTATCCATGTGATTACAATGATCTGAAGTCGAACATGGTAGAAACCACTTGATTATCGGCCAATGATGTGAACCGTTAAAAAGTGCGAGGAAGATCACCATTGATGTCAATGATTCCCAAGGTACCCTAGTACAATCTACTAAGTGTGAATAGATGTCCTGATGTCGAACACCCAGTCGATTCTATCAATCAAAGGTTGATGATGTGAACCTATGTCGAGAGTGAGAGACTTTGTCATTAAGGCATACAGATCTCAAGGTACTAATTTTTTGTTTCTAAGACTATTTCCTGAACGATGAGCTGATGTTGACGAGAATAGACTCGTCGAAGGAGGGCCATTGTGAGTCCCACATCGACGATACGAAACTCAGAACATAGTTCTGGAATGATGTGAACGTAGTAACCATAGGACTGACTCGAAAGTACTGACACAGAAACTATTTTGACTACAGTGGTAAACTTCTTCAACTTCCCTTTGAACATTGGGTGGCCCGACAAAAGACTTGGCAGCATGACTAAACGGGACAAACACACAATGCGATAGTGGACAATGCATTCTTTTGAAAGACTCAAAGGAGTGGCATGACTCATGAAAGTGGATCATCACGGATATTAGCATAATACCCAATTGACTGAAATGATATGCAGATAAGTGCCATGTTCAAAGGTAACGACAAACTACTACCATTTATTTGCAAAAATGATTCCCTTCCCATTTTCCCCATCATGATCGATGAGTGCCTCTTTTCGGTTTTACGAGTTCAAATAGGGTAACAAACACTCAGTATAGCTTTTCTAAAGATAAGTCCAAATTCATATGTTTTATGAACCTGAGAGAGGAGGGGTTCCTTCCCAAAAACGGGTCTCTCAATGTTTAATTTAACGAGTCCAATGAAATAAAACTCAGTATCGTTCATGTTTAAAGAGTCTGAACGACCACAGAAGAAGACTCCAAAGGGTCCTTTTTCGTATGATTTAGTCCCTAAGGCCCGAAAAAGTATAAAATAATACCTTAGAGAACTCTTCCAGTCATGATTGGCTAGAGTGTTCCTTTTTCATAAATAGTCCATACGAACCGAAAAAGAGATAACCTACCGTCGGAGAGACGACTCTTCAAATGCTTTAACGAGCATGAAGAAGACAAGATCGCTCGACAATCTTTTCGTATTTAGGGAGCCTAAAAAGAGTTTAAAGAGGACTCCATGAGGTTTCTTTACACAATGTTAATTTTTACGAGCCTGGAAAGAATCAGAAACGGACTTGACGATCTTTTTGTATTTAGGGAGCCTAAAAAGAGTTTAAAGAGGACTCCATGAGGTTTCTTTACACAATGTTAATTTTTACAAGCCTGCAAAGAATCAGAAACGGACACGGACCTTTGATACTAGGTTTCAAGAGCGTGACCAAAGTGTCGTAACAAACTCTCATCGAATTTTTATGTTTTATGGTAGTACAAAAAGTCAAAAACAAACTCCCAAGACTTTATTGCTACTGTTCTTCTATCCCGCAACGACTCAAAACAAGTGTTAAATGCCCCAATAACTAACATTAAGGGATTACGACAAATAAAATTCGACTAATAAGCGATTTTAAATCAAAACTATAGCATGTCAAACCCAAAAATGTGTATAAAAGCAATATAAATAGTGAAAAATCAAATCATTTTACTATTTACCCATAGTGGAGAGCATTTGGAGCACTTTCCTAGTTAGATCTTTAGTTGCTGATATCGGGAGTTTCCACCATTGGATTCAAGCGCCGTCAGTTCTAGGTAATAGTTCAAACCCTATTCTTCCTTTTCATAGTCTCAATTTTGATTTTGGATGGTGTTTTGGGATTGTATGGCAAGCCCTAAAACCATGGGAATGGGCACCGCACTTATCCCTTGTGGGATACGCGATACCTCACTAGAACCGCCCCGAAAACAAAACACACAAGTGATGCCACCGCCTGTCTTCAACGGTGCATAGGTGGTGCTGGCCATGAAGATGCAAAATTGTTAACACAAGCAAAACTAGATCATTTCTTTGGATTTAAATGATTAAGAATGATTCTAATAGGTGTTATGATTGTTTTTGGCAGGCTCTTGCTGATAAAAAATGGTGGTATGGAAATAAAGACAACATGATAACGATGATGCTTTCGCCAAAAGGAATGCAGGGTGCATAGCCGCATTACAAGACTGTGGACTCCTAAAATTCTTTTGGACTCCAAGTATGGTATCACACGAGCGGTTGCTTGAGCATATACTTAGGATGTGGAATCCGGACCAACAACACTTTGAGGTTGGGGCTCATATTCTGACAGTAGAGGTATAGGATATCTACTTCTTGACTGGACTTTCAAGACGGGGTGCCCCCATCTCACTAACAAGTTCCCAAGGAGGGGATATTACCACACAAGAATTGATAAACCGTCACTATATCCCAAGGACGAGGACATCGGGGAAGAAAATCCCCATAAAGGAAATGATGGACAGACCTCTAAGGATTGTCTTGTTTATGATGTAGAGAGTGGATGGAAGCTAGGGAGTGCACCAGGATTCTAGGGAACACATGCTATATTCCATAGAGGCCATGGCACCTACAGTATTCAACTGGGTGGAAGCCCTGCTTCCGATATTCAAGGATCAGCTGACTAAGTGTCGGCAGGGGGAACTGAAGCAGTTTGGTTTTGGTTCCATTCTAGCCTGCTTCTTCTTCGAGCGGGTACCATAGATGAGACCCCAGGTGGTATTTACAGAGCTAAGAGCACGATACCCCTGCATTTATAGGTGGGTCCGAATTATGGCCCGTACTGGAGCAGGCAGGGGGAAGGTGAAGTTCGGTGACCCATTCTTCAGATGGATTAGAGATAAAATGCTCATGGTGGAGGATTATGCTTATGCAGGTACGAACTTCAGCGGAGACCCTGACCTACCTCTCCCACCTGGCAGATAGTGGGGTGACCTCGGTAAGAAGCAAGAAACCCTAAAATGGACATAGTGTTTTTATGTTTTTCAATGTTTTATGTTTTTTATGTCAAGTAACGAGACCTAAATATTTTCATGCAGACATTGGAGAAGCAAGACCTGGGGGAGATTCCCCATTGGATAGATGAGCTGGAGCCCGCTTTGTACCATAGGGGGATGATGTGACCGGGGAGTTAGAGGAAAACCTGGAGAGGTTGACCTTAGACATCCCTAACGCTTCCATTGATGACCTCCCTCTGAGGTATCAGAGACCTACAGCAAGAGTACCAGTTTGGTTTAGTATACTGCTAAGTAGAGTAGCCTGGGTAGTGATGTGCTACCACAAGCATCACTAGATGGTGTATGCATGATGTATCTACTGAAATCTGATAACTTCAGGATTTCGTATGGTGATTTTTTCCTGAAAGCCTAGGTGCTTCAGATGAGGTCTCGTGACCTATTTTTTGTAAACATGTTCATATATATATACAGATTTTTACCTGGTGTTTATATGTCTCAAATGGTGAATGTATTTTACATGAGTTTTATGTGTCTTTAATTGTTTATTTACAATGAACCATGTTTGATTTTATCGTCATGAATGGGCAATATGCCAATCTAGGATGTAATTATCTAATGAGTCAGCAACTACATTATGTTCCCTAGGGATATGCCTATAAGTAATGGTTTCAAATGACCTTTCTAACAAGCGTACCCTCCAGAAGAGGTGGAGAAGTATAGGATTTCTAATGGTATAAACATGGTTTATATGACAAAACACAAGTTGTGATTCCATCAAGACTACCATATTACGAACATCTTGGGAGGCATCTTTAGTTAGAAGACCTATAACTGCTCAATACTCAGCGATGTTGTTGGTAGCAGGGCCAATACAAATCGCTTTTGAACTGACCAAATCTTCAGCCAAGGAATAAAGGACCCAAGCAGTTGAGGCAAGATTCAAGGTGTGGCGGCAAGCACCATCAGCAAAGCCGTAGAAAGCCATCTGCTCTGCATGACATAAACATGGTATAAACAGATGCAGACACTAAACTCAAAACCATATTGAAAATACTAAAAGCACATTGAAAGTCAATAAATATACATATATACAAGATACTATCCAAGAAAGACCTAGGCATAGTACCTCTTTAGGTACAACCCATTGTGAGGTTTCCCTAAAGGGATTCCATCGTAGTCAACAAGCTCGTAGGCCCCTTTCTCTAAAACTTTAGAAATGATGAAAGGACCATACAACATGGACTCAAACTTTCCTTTCCCTAGGTTGTCGTATCTCTGGTTGTAAGTCAAAACTAGGTCACCCTCATTAAAGGCACGAGGTTGGACGGATATATCATACTGCGCCTTGACGCATTTCTTATGTGCCTCATTAGCGAAGGCAGCATCTCTCCGAGTCTCGTCAAGGTTATTCAAGTACAAAAATATTTCTTCCTTTGCGGAAGTGTCTGGGAGAAGTTCGAAGGCAAGTTGTAAAGATGGAATCTGACATTGACAAGCTGGAAAGGTGTGAAACCAGTAGTTGTTTTCACTGAAGTCCTATAAGCCCAAAGAGCGGAGAAAAGAATGTGGTGCCAGTTGGATTTATGATCTCCAACCATCCGACGAAGCATAGTTTTCACAACTTTGTGAATGGCCTCGGGCCTAACCATTAGCTTGTGGATAATATGGCGTAGAGTTTTCATGGTGAAAACCTAGCTTGGCACTCAGCAGTTCCTCCATCATTTGATTACGGAAATGTGATCTGTGATCAGTAACAATGGACTGCGAAACTCGAAATCTAGTTATGATATGATTGAACAGGAAGAGAGCGACAGCCTTACCATCTTCCGCATATGTAGGCATGGCCTTAGCCCATTTTGTAAAATAGTCAATAGCTACGATGATGTAACCATGCCCCCCGGCTGAGGTAGGCTTACAATGTAGAAAATAAATCCCCCATTTGGCAAATGGGCCAACGACAATAATGGGGTGTAGCGGAGTGGGATGTGTGCGCTTTTTGGGATAAAAATGTTGACAAGGTGGGCATTTCTTAATAGCCTCGTGACAGTCTTTGAAGACTGAAGGCCAGAAATAGCCAGCGCAAAGGATTTTCTGGGCTGTAGCCATCCCAGATAAATGACTGCCACATGCTCTAGAGTGGAATTCATTTAAAACATGTTCAGCCTCATCCTGGGTGAGGCATCGCCGGAGAGTAGAATCAATCCCAAGTCTATATAAGGTATCATTCAGAATGAGGTAGTATTTTGTGTGGTGACGAATACGATGGCGATCGTCATAGGATAGATGTGGCTGAAATCATTGTGTTTGGAGATAGATCAGCAAATCTCCATACCATGGATCAGTAGTGCTGATCAGGAACATAAATTCAACAGGAAATGAATCACTGGGATCAGATTCCATCGCAGCACAGGGAAGATCACACATGAGCTCGGAAAAAACCAAGGATTTCTTTGATGTAGCTTTGGCAAATTCCATATCAAACTCCTATAGTATGACTATCCATTAGGAGTACTTTCCCACGAGCACCTGATGAGTCAGGATGTAATACATAGGGTTCTTGTCTGCAAATACAGTGGTTGTGCGGAGAAAAATGTAGTGACAAAAGTTTTGTACAGAAATGACCGTGGCCAATGCTAACTTCTCCACACGTGAATATCGGGTTTCAGAATCCATAAGATTATTACTAGCATAGTAAATCACATGCTCCTGACCATTGGGATTTTCCTGCACCAAAACCATAGCGATGGTAGTAGCAGAGGAAACAAGATACAAGAGAAAGTCCTTTGAGTAATCCGGGGGGTGTATCACGGGTGAATGAGTCAGAGCGTGTTTGAGATTCTCAAATGTGCATTGGGCTTGGTCATCCCAGAAGAATGGAGTGTCCTTAAGGAGAAGTATATAACCGTGCATTTTCTCTACAAAATTACACACGAAACGACGGAGAAAGTTTACCTTCCCTTGCAAACATTGGAGTTCAAGGAGATTAGTTGGTGCTGGTAGAGCTAAAATGGTGGCAATTTTCAAAGGGTCTATCCGGCTGCCATCTTTAGAGACCACAAAGCCTAACAGACGTCCCGTCTCAATGCAAAAAACACATTTATGCAGATTGAGCCGTATATTACAATGACGACATCTCAGTAAAATATCTCTAATATGACCAGGGTGGTCCTCCCATCACTGTGAATGATCAGGGAGGTCATCAAGGTACAGTTCAACAATATGTTTAATATCGTGAAACGCATAGGACGTCGCATGCTGGAAAGTGGCTCCAGCATTTTTCAATCCAAAAGGTAA
Source organism: Pseudotsuga menziesii (assembly GCA_001517045.1). Taxonomy (NCBI): domain Eukaryota; kingdom Viridiplantae; phylum Streptophyta; class Pinopsida; order Pinales; family Pinaceae; genus Pseudotsuga; species Pseudotsuga menziesii. The sequence continues at coordinate 71,532 of LPNX010827153.1, forward strand.
CTTCCTATACACAAAGGTTCCCCATGGGAAAATGAATCTCGTCTTGTGCTGATCGGTGGGTAATATCTCAATTTGATTATAGCCAGAAAATCCATCCATAAATGAGAAGATGACGCTTCCAGCACAGTTGTCGATAATCTGATCGATATGTGGAGTAGGAAAGTTTTCCTTGGGAATAGATTTATTCAAGTCTCTAAAATCGATACAGACTCTAATGGTGCCCTTCTTTTTATTGATAGGGACAACGTTCGATACCCATTCTGTCAGGGGTACGGGATAAATAAACCCGGCTTTGAGAAGTTTCTCTATTTCAGCTTTAATAGTTGCAGCCTTCCGTGGATGGACTTGCCTTAGTTTTTCCCTAATAGGTTTATCCGCGGGATAGGTTTTAATCTCGTGCACCACAATGGATGGGTCAATCCCCAGCATTTCTTCATAGGACCAGGCAAAAATATCACGAAATTCTTTGAAAAGTGCCTTATATGCTTCAGATTCATCTACCAAGCAGTTCTGCCCAACATGAACATGCTCGATGGTACCAGGCTTGGCTGATATGTCAATCAGATTCATCTGAGTAATGTTGCAAAGGTTTCCTTTAGAATCTGTGTTGTGCAACAATATGGGACTTTGGGGTACATTGACAATATCAGCAGGAAACAGGGATGCATAATCATGGTTCACCAAACTGGTATTGGGGAGGAACATGGATCTATGGTGGTGATCCTCCCAAATGGACTCATCTGTACTCATGATCTCCATAATGGACTCGTCGAAAAGAAAAGTCTCAGAGAGATAATCTAGAATAGGAAGAGATGGTTCTAACCAGTAAGCTAAGTGGTAAGGATTCGAAGCCACTAGATGAAGGCCATCAGTGTGATCATTGAAAAGGGTTTGAATGGTGTCATACATTGCTTCATGTGGACTTAACGAGGTGGACTCAACAATTTGTCTGCCCTTAGGATCATGGTCAAATGACGCAATCATATGAACTGTTGTGGTATCCGTGTTAGGAGGAGTGGATGGAAAAATCCCCATAAGGGATGAATCCTTCAACATGCCTACCCCAATCGATTGGTAAGGAGGAGGGGGCTGGCCTAACATGGGGATTTTATTAGCTGTAGAGGTAGTAACATCCGACGTACAGAAATCAAGCTGGTCAAAGGTAACAATTCTCCCTAGATGCGGAAATTGGACTGTTCGGAATACTATCGAAGCGACAGCAGTCATGGCATAAAACCAATTTCTTCCTAGAAGGAGGTTGTAATCTAACAGGGCATCTACCACTTCTACTTGAATAGAAACAGTTTTCCCCCAATCTCGACTGCGAGGTCTAATATGAGACCATGGGGCTAGAAACCTCTTCCATCAAAGGCCTTCAAAGTCATAGGTGATGTTACAAGCTTGGGAGAGCTGAGAGCTTTCCAACAAGACAGAGACAAAACCAAGGTCGAAGCTCCTTCATCTAGTACCGTTCTAAAAACCTTCTTTCCAACTACTTTCATAATGATTTGAAAAGCAAGTTTATGAGGTATCCTAGACTTATAGTTCTCAATATTGAAATGAATAAAATTAGTATTATCCGGGTCTAAAGCTCCTAATGTCGTTAACAGATTTTTGCGTTGTATAGGAAAACTTTGGAGTACTTATAAGGTAGGCATTGCACAAGGTGCCTGAGCGAGATCTTCAACTACATTATAAAATTGAGCAGCTCGGGCATTAGGGTTAAAACATCCTTCCTAAGAGTACTCTTGGGTGGACGCAAAATCATATCGAGAGTAGGCTTCTTGATGGTTAGGGGGACAGTAGACGAGGATTCGGGAGAACCAGTAGAGGGAGTTGTCCCTGAAGAAGAAAGGTCTTCTTTCTTGTCTGCAGGTTTGTCATAATTCTAACTTCGATTTTGCAGACTAATGGTATTTTAGGACATCATACGAATATCCTCTGACGAACTAGAGTTTCCCTGATTAGACATGTGGTCTATCAGTTGTTGTTCAGAGGGAAAAGGATCCGTGAGAACTGTGGGTGCGGGATTTGTTTTTAAAAATTGGGAGATTTGGTCCCGATGGGGACACTCCTTTGTGAAGTGGTCACCTCCACATAGCAGACATGGATATTTTTCTTTTCTCTTCCCTTTATCATTATCATTGTTGGTTGGTCTTGGATTCTCCTATTGGTTTTCAGGTTTTTATTCTTATTTTTACCCTTCTTTTTATTATTTCCCGAGGTTTGAGTACTTTGAATAGAATTGACCTCGACGGAAACCTTAGGAGTCGAAGGAGTAGGGGTGGCAGTCTGGGGTTTCTTTGTAGGTTTCGCTGCTAACGGGGATTGGATTGAACCAACAATCCCATCAACAGGTACTTCTACTAGTGGCTTTGTGGGATCGGTGCTTGGGCGAGGAGATTGAGGAATCAAGTCATAAAGAGTTCCATACTGGGAATATACCAAGTCTAGATACTGGGCTTGACTAATGGCTTGCTCTTCAGTAAGGGAACCGCCCATAGCCACATCTCAGGAAATTGGAGGCAATAAAGATTTGGTAAACCAATCAGATAATAACTGATCCAGAATAGGGGCCTTAATAAGCCTTCTTCGCCTTCTCCACTCATGGATATGATCGGATATATGGGTGGAGGTGTTCTGTTGCAGAGAAGTTAAGAGATCAGTACCCATTTCATAACGGATAGGGAGCTGAAAGTGTGTAAGAAACACGGTTGCCAAGGAGCCAAAATGCACAAACAAATGTTGTGGAAGTTCAATGTACCATTTCACAGCTGTACCGATCAAAGTTAGCTGAAAGAGTCGAAATCAAACTGAATCATCCATGAGGGAGTTTGAAGAACACCACAGATGGAATGTCATGACATGGTTTTTTGGATCATCTCCCTGCTTCCCATTGAACTTTGGAATGTCCGATGGTAACTTTACCGGAATGGGAGGCCACGAAGGATTGTGTCGAATGGGGTCATTAATCAACTTAGACAAGTCAAGCAATTCCAAAGTTTCTAGGAAAGGTAACTGATGGTTAGGTTGCACATACTTGCAATATTGATATCGCATATAATTACCAGTAGGACCTTAAGTAGATTGATAGAGAGGTTTTTGTGATGAACTACCAGAAAATCTACCCACAAGGGGTTGATTTTCGGGATCGGGACCGTTAGGACCACCAGGTCCTCCAGGAGGAGGACAACCAGGACTAATGGGACCACCAGGACCATCGGGACCACTAGGAGGTTGACCACCAGACCCTCTAGGGCCTCTAGGAGGTAAACCTCCAGAGCCTCCAAAACCACTAGGAGGAGGGCCTCCAGACCCTCCAGGGCCATTAGGGGGAAAGCCACCAGGCCCCCCAGGACCACCAGGACTATTAGACCCCCCAAGGGGAGGACCTCCATAAGGAAGTCCTCTGGCACCTCCCGCAGTATGTATGGGTATCCCCCCCATAGCTGGCATGTAGGACTAGTTAGGTTTCCCCCATGGCGTGAAAGTATTACTAGGATATGGAATTCCAGCATAAGTCATTCCTGTAGAATTGGGTGGATAATTAATGTTCCATACAGGTATTTGATTTGTTGTATAACCATAACCCCAAGAGGTTTGACTGGTTACAGATTGTGCCCTCAAGGGATGACCTAAACTAGATGGGGGAATAACCACATTAGTGTGGGTGGGAGGGACATAAATTGTATATTTTTCTATACTAGAGGTCTATGCTTAAATAGATACAATTTCGGTGCCAGATAACGTAGGTCATGCCGGGGGTTTCCCCCCCGCACTAGAAGGTAATGACGAAACAGGAATTGAAGGTTGGGACCCAGGTGCAGAAGACCTGGGAGGATTGGGAACAGGCATAATATGGGAGGTGGTGGGGTTGGTATTTTGACCTGGGTTGTGTGGTGTTACTATGCGATCTATAATTGATTCAATGGGTCTCATAGAATCGGCAAGTGAACGATATCCCACAGGAACAGCTATGGAACGTGATGGTGGTGTGCCCAATATGTCATATATTTTCCTTTCAATCTCCTGTGCATAGAGAATGGTTATGTGGTATTGTCTATGTTCTTCTTCATCTGGAGAAACTTATTCAGAAAATTTTAAACAGGTGCCAAATGAGGCAATGGCCTGTCCTATATAGGTATCCCAAAATGGAGCATTGGGACCATAATCCGGACAGGTAGTATCATCAACATGACCTTCTATGGGAGAATGGACTGAAGTAGTACCCTGAGAAAGTTGTTGGACCAAGGGAGGCAAGTGTGAAGGATATGGTCCTCAACTTTCTGCAACCACATTATCTCCCACTTGGGAGGTGGTAGCAGCTCCTTGGTCGATAGCTTCCATTGGATTTTATCCTGAACCGGGAATAAAATCAAGTGGCAAGCCCCGTACTCTTCTGGACTATCTTAGCTCAGCTAGTTTGTACAGTTCTTATCTAACCTAGGGTCTGAAAAACTAGAAAACACACCAAAAATTTCCCTACTCAAGTTATAGGTCAAACAAGCAAACTTAAAATGACCGGAGGGGTTCAGATAGTCAGGTCTCTCACCAGGATTGTCAAGAAGGTCCCACTCACGATATACCTCAAGGGTACATGTGTAGTAATCTCCCCAAAAGCTATTTTCGGTGTATGGATCCAAGCAATACGGCCAAAGGGCTTTCCTCAGATGGATAAGGTATCCTAGTGGGGTCTCCTGATATAATCAAGGTATGTGGGAGCTCAAATCAGTAGTAGTGATGTCTAATGCATAACTGTACACAAGGCGCCTTCCGATATACAATCGAGTACATGAAGTACCTTTCTATATACCTCAAGGGTACGTGAAAGGTCGTTCGATATACCAACGGTACGTGGAAGAACCGCGCGAGTCCCGGGATGTAATGCAGATGAGTAATGACAGCTCCTACGCTTAATGACGCCCGAACACGTCTCTAACCTATCACTCAAATTGCTATGTAAATTTTAACCTATAACTACCGTTAATGTTGAAGTGGATGGTTAGGTGAATGCATGGATTTTTGATAGAAAAAGTAAAACCATGCAATATGCATATGCAAATATTTCACTTTACCGTTCGGTATGCCTACCTACGGGAGGGAAAGAGAGTATTTTCTTTTGCTTCAAAACCAAAAATATTTCCAAACAACAATCTTGAACCCAAAATCAAAGACAAGCAGCACTTTCCAAACTCATTTCTCTTTTCTGACAGCAATCAAAAAGGGGAAGAGTCTCTTTTCCTATAAGAAAAACAAGAAGCACACTACATGCATATGCACTCTATTTTTCAATTTTTCTTAAGACATAGATAAATCTAACTTAAAACTACCATATTTTTATTTTGATGAGATAGTACTAAATGCATAAGAGACAAAAGAACATAAAGAGCCTGAAAGCTTGTGAGGCCAATTAGAGATCCAATGTCTAATGCTTAATGATGATAAAAACCTAATCTCAGTCAAAAAAATTCTTTTTTTAAAGAAGCAAAAGAAATTCTCTATGAAAACAAAAAAATGAAATCAAGATGCTAATTAAATGTTTTTCTTTCAATCTATGTAACAAAAATAAAAGAGAGCTCTCTAACACCTAAGCTTTCGAAAAAGAAATCCTTTCACAAAGAAAACCAACAAGCACGGAAGAAAATGGACAATCAACAAGCCTAATCTAGCTTTTGGATTCTTCAAACAAACCAATCTTTTACCACAAAATTTCAAACCACAAGCATCAGATTCTAACACACAAGCCTGATAGTGGAGGGTTGAAAGCAAACCAACTCAAATTTTTTGCAAAAAATGAGAAAAAAGTGGTCTTGGAATAAGGCCTACCTGGCACCATGCTGGAGGGGTCTTGACAGAGCGATTCTAGCCTAGCACTGCTTCTGGATAACATGACTCAAGTGGTGGCACCGCATGCTGCTAACTAGGTTCAGGCAGTGGCACCACTTCTCGCCAATAACATAAGAGTGGTTCCCTATATAAATCCAAAACACAAAGGAGAATGATAGACTAAATTATAAAAAGATCAGATCAAGGTAAAAACTGATAGATTGAGAGTAAAAGAGAGCATGAAAGGGAGAAATGATTCAGATCTAGAAGTTTCACACCAAAATACACTGAGTCAAATAGCAGATCTGACTGAAGAGAGTTTGAGATGGAGACTGGATTCAGACAAGATTTGAAGAACTGAGAAAGGTCAAATCAATTGATAAATGTATCTATTCCCCAGTGGAGTCACCAAATTTGTAACCAGGAATATTTCACCTTCTGCAAACAGAATTTGTTCCTCTGGTCTGAATGGCTCAGATCCAGAACAAATGAGTGAACGACAAAGGATGAAGACCCTCCCTGGATGTCGTAGACACTTGGAATTCTGCTTCGATAGTGAACCTGTGTACTTGCAACTAGATCAAACACACAAACAAATCAAAACTACCAGAACATCATCTACTTATCCATGTTAGTGACTAAGGAATCTAACAACATGTACATGCGAAATCAAAACAACAGTAATGTGGAACAAAAATTAGTTTTGCATTAAGATGAATGGAGAATTTTACAGCCAATTAAGCCTTAGTGTCGACATGCATCTCCATGAGACAAACACTTCATCCCCATAAGCTCCAACTTTGCTCTCTATGCTCTCCAATGGCTTGGGCCAAGTGGTCAATCCAACATCATAACAATACCTCTATAGTTCTCCCTCTCAACCATGGACATAATCTTGTATTTATAAGGCTCAATGGATAGGAATGGTTGAGAGATTTGTGGATGAGGTGGACTCTAAGATCCTATGATGGGGGATCTCGAGCTCAACTGACCCACAATGATAGGGATAAGGGAGGACACGAGGCTCATGATCTAGAAGCCTCAAGAAACTTCTCTTTTCCCCATTTTACCCAAGGTACCACTTTTCTCCTCTTATGACAGAGCAGTTTAGGTGAAAAACGCTTATGGACCAAAGGCCACGGGCGGTGGCACCGCTTATGGTAAACATGATGAAGGAGATGCAAGGAAGGTACCGCTCATGGTTCACAGGGAAAGCACGGTGCTGAGCATTTTCATGTAGAATTGACAAACAACATGGGTTTCCACTCCAAGTGCTGGGATTAAGGGCAAGTATGTAAGTCAAAGGTCTTATCACATGGTGGTGACAGGATTTTGGTATATCAGGAAGTGGAGCGATCTCCTTCAAAATGACACCTTTGGCTTGTTGAATGGTACTTATGTTCCTCATGCGGGCATTACTTTATTGCTTTAACCATCAATTTGAAAACACATGTGTTTTAACGTGGAATTATAATGACTTTTGGATAAGGACAAAAACCTTTCATATATCCAAACTTTAAACTTAAAAAGGGTTTACATGGAGTTTGGAATGGGACAAAACCAAATCATAATAAAAACAAATGTAAATATTATTTTAAAACTATAAAATAATTTTAAAATAATATATTTTATATTTGTTTTTATAATTACAAATATTTTAAAATATTTGGTTTGAATATAAAAGTGGGTAAATATGAGACTTAGTTATCAGTGAAAGATTTTGGGCTTATCATCAGCTCTAAATGCAAATGATGGAGAAAATCATAAAATGAGAGATGAATGAAGACTTTAGTAAAAGGCTTGACTTTTGACTTTAGATGGGTTTTGTTCATACATGGTGCCAGAATCCGAAAATTTGTTGAGCATATCTGGTGACAACATCTAGCTTCATCTGGGGATGGCATGCTCCCTGTGAGCTGCCAAGAACAAGCAGACCTAGTGCCTTCTTCTGAAACCATCTCTGATATCTACACCTTGTCTTTCCTGCCATTCACTGCTTTGAAAATGAAAATAATAAATACCAGTGCCTTGTATCCATTGGGCTGGAGTCTTTTTATCTTATTCCTAACCTATTTCAAACCTTGAAAACCTGCTCTTCTTATACTGCAACAACAAACTGCAAATTCAAACTACTCATACTACAAACTTAAGGAAATTATTGAAGCATCAAGCTTATTTATCCACACTACTATTCTAATCACTGAACTCTGCTTGATCAAGTATAATCCCATTTCCAATGTAGCCATGCAAAAATTCCATCAACCAACCGAAACTTGCTTCTAAATTTGAGCATATACACAATTAGAAATATTGAAAAGCATAACTCATACTCACCTCCATCAAAATCTATCTCTAAGAAACTAATGATAGAATATTTATAGTTCACTATTGAATCTAAATAACCTTCAACAGGATCATAAAAATTACCAAAAATGACCTTTTCCTGTTGCTTGTCTTCTGTGAATCCAAGCGGACTGATTTCTAAAAAGTATTACTCAACTTATGAGGACTGGATGAACAATTCTAGTAATTCTTTGTCACTGCCTTCCTCAAAACCTGATCGATTACTGTCAAAGAGTATATCATTGTTGAAAATATCAACAAATGCTGATGTAGAAATCTGGTGCTCAAGAGTTTCCATTGAGTATTTCTCTCCTCTTTGTTTCTCATGGGTGTCACTGTCACATATAACATCATAACTGAAGCGTTCAATAGGTGTTTGAAAAAAATGCTCTTCTTCATCAAAATACCTATCATACTTAGGCTAATATTTATGAATTCCTAAATTTTGAATATCAGTAACCTCTGCTTCATGATGTTCTCCAATCTGTTGGTTAACATTCGATGAAGAAGAAAATATAACGGATTGATTTGGTAATTTCTCATCATCAGATTTAGAACTGGCATACACCGGTTGATTGTTGAAAATATATATATATATATATATATATATATATATATATATATATATATA
>LPNX010827187.1:0-69506 GCA_001517045.1 Pseudotsuga menziesii
ATATATATATATATATATATATATATATATATATATATATATATATATATATTCCCATGTATATGTATATGTATATATCCTTATACATATGTACATATGATTGCCTTACATATATATATATGCATGTGTTTAAATATATTGTTCTTACCGTAGTTTTACCTCTACGCTACTATCATCATTTTTTTTTCTTATGGTAGCTAGATTATCTCTGCAACCTCATCAAGATTGTAATGATACTAGGTCGAAAGGTCCTCAATACCTCCTCCTAGTGGACTCGACTGTCTGAATCATGTCGCGTTCGTGTCTTAAGTCCCCTAAGTCCAGTATTTAGGAAATTTCTTTACCTAACAAACAAGGTTCTGCTCGTGGGGCCTTGGCCTTGAGCTCCTCACCAGAGAATAAGTACACTGGTCATTCAAAGTTACAAGATATTTAAGGGCATAGAAGAGGGACATTACATATCACTTGATTGTGTTTTACCATTAATAACACATATTTCATTAAATTTGTAATTATTTAGTGGATCTAGAATTTAGAACTTCTGCTAGATTGATTTCTTTCAAAATGAGGGAAGTCATAGACTTTGAATCCTTACATAATGTCTAGTAATGTTATTTATAGTTTGTATTTAATGTTAAGTTGATTAAATTATTTTATAACATAATACCAACATTGTCTTTGTTACTACAACAATTAGAAATATTGTCGTAGTAATTGTTTGTGTCTTTGTTGAGTATGTTGTTTTATTTTTGGAAGTTCACACGACTTATAATCAAAACAGGAAAATATTTTATGACTTTAAAGTCTAAGTTTTACCCTTGTAATGATTAAAAATAAATTATGAATTAAAATAGCAACATAATTTATTATTATTGTTGTTGGTAGTGGTAGTGGTAGTGTGTTAAAAACTAAGTTGATGAATGTTTACTTTATGAATGATAGATTAACATGAGAAATTTCTTACCTATAAATTTATTTAATGATATTGATGTTAGTAAAGCCTCCCTTATTTATTAATATTATTTATTTTAACAATAAAAATTAATTATGAACTAGAATAGCATTAGTGCAGTAGAGTTTGATTTTTTTAATATACAAGAGGAAAGCGGGAAAACCAACTTAACTAATTATTGCATGTGTTCATTATTTATTTATGAAGTATTTGAACAATGTGTTTAATTGAAAAGAGCATATTTTTATTGAAAATATAGATATCTTACAATATTTATATTATCAATAAGATTTAAATCATATATTAATTTATGTTAGGGCACGGAGGAATCGAACCACCATCGTCCTTCTTGTAATATAGGTGCTCTTCCATTGAGATAACACCATTTACAACATGAGGGGAGAGGGATTGTGTTAACACCTAGATTACACATTTCTAATCCTCTGTGACAAAGCAAAATGATGTTTTATTCAGAGAGGAAGTCTAGAAGATGTTTTAAGGTTCATTATTGAATAAGTTTATGCACATTTGATATAGTGACATGTTGAGTTTATGTAAAAAACAAATTGAAAAGTTAAAAATTGAATGGTGTTATCTAATTCACATAAACTGCCATCACATGAATTAACATAGAAGTTGAACCAAAATTTTTATATTAGTAAATAATATAAAATTCCTCAAAAAAAGGCTTGAAGAGAATATTTGATATACAACAAACATTTAAAAGTGTTTCTTCTTGTATATTAATAACTAGTTCAAAGAGAAAATTACATTCATGAATCATCTCCACATAATCTCCTTATATTCAGTCAAGCAAATTAATTACAACTTGTACACCACATTTATTTATCGTGGTCTTACTACAATCTTCTTTCTTTTGCATCCATGCCCAAACTATGGTATTAACTGGAATAGATCCCAAGTCATGTGTCATCAAGGTTTGGTACCCAATATTGTTCTAAAATTTTCCTTTGTATTTCCCTTAACTAGGCTTCCATCAATCAACCTTTACATGAAGATTCTCACTTTCATCATTCTAGAAGATATATGAGGTGGTTTTTTCCATCCAAATTGTCTCTCCTTCATCCTTAGTTCATGATCTAACTACCAACACCGTTACTTTCTCAAATTCAATCATAGGATTGAATATTGGATTTAACTTGTTGCACCTAGGTCCAACATATACCAGTTCATACGTCACATTATTGAATTCTCCATCCATAATACTTATATTACAAGAAGTGCATTACGATCAGCATTAAATCTCACATGTATTAAATTGTCTTTATGGTGCAATGTATTTGATGATAATGTCTAACATGAACTAAAGATAACATGATGTTATCACTTAATGATTGTTTTCTTGGATTAAGTTAGTTGAAATATTTTCAGTCCACAATGAATTTTTCATGGTTCCCGTAACAAACATGGGTAGAGTGTCCACTCAAAACATTGGTCTAAAAAACGTTCACACAGTTTAATCCAGAAAATCAATCACAATGATGACAAACTGATAAAACTTGCACGCTCAAAATGTCAGTACTGTATTTATTGAGTATAAGTTAATATACTAGTAGAAAGTTGGAACCATTTTAAAGTCTACATGAGAAAATATAATTATGAATTTGAATGCAACATAGTAGTACAATTAAATTTATATCAACTATAATAACAAATAATAGGGAAAACTCACTTCAAACCTTATTGCAAGTGCCTTACATTTATTCACAAAGCAATTCTATAAGATATTTTAAGGTGCATTCACATAAAGTATCATCACATGAATTAACATTGAAGTTGAACCAAAATTTTCATATATGTAGCAAATAATATAAAATTCCTCAAAAGGTAGCTTGAAGAGAATATTTGATATACTACAAACATTAACAACTTCTTCTTCATGTATATTAATTAGTCATTCAAAAATAAAAATTACATTCATGAATCATCTCCACCTAATCTCCTTATATTTTCTCAAGCATATCAAGTACAGCTTCAGGATGAAGATTTATATAGTTAATCATAATGACAAAGAGAGTTTATGGAATTGAATTGTGTGTATTGAAACGTCCCTACGTTTCAAGTGGACACTCCACCAATCATCAGGGGAACAAAATGAAAATCTCAAAGTAGTATTGAAGAGAGTGAGAAAAAGATAATAATAAATAAGGAAAGAATTTTGTACATGCATTAATGAATATGATTATGCACATTTGATATAGTGAGATGTTGTGTTGATCTAAAAGACAAATTGAAAAGTTAAAATTTGAATGGTATTATCTAATTCGCATAAAGTATCATCACATAGATTAACATTGAACTTGAAGTGAAATTTCATATATGCAGTAAATAATATAAAATTCCTCAAAAAGTATCTTGAAGAGTATTTATTATACTACAAACATTGAAAAATGTTTCTTCATGTATACTAAAAGTCATTCAAAAAGAAAATTTACATTCATGTATCATCTCCACCTAATCTCCTTATATCTCCTCAAGAAGATCAAGTACAGCTTGTACACCACATTTATTTATCTTTGTCTTCTTACAATCTTCTTTCTTTGGCATCCATTCCCAAACTATGGTATTAATTGGAATAGATCCAAGTTCTATGTCATTAGGATTTGGTACCCAATATTGTTCTAAAACTTTCCCCTTGTATTTCCCTGAGCTAGGCTACCACCAATCAATATTTACATGACGGGTCTCACTGTCATCATCTTGGAAGATATCTAAGGTGGATTTTTCCATCCAAATCATCTCTCCTTCATCCTCATTTCCTGATCTAACAAGCAACATCTTTCCTTTCTCAACATCAATTCTAGGATCGAATGTTTTCTTTTCCTTGTTTCACTTGGGTCCAACATATACCAGTTCATCTGTCACATTATCAAAATCCCCATCCATAATACTTGATATTGCATGGAGTGCATTACCATCAACATTAACATTTTTCCTCGTCTTTGGCCAAAAATCATTAGAAGAAGAATCACTTTCATCCAAGGGTGTATGGTCATTGTATTTTCCATCTAATGCATCAAGAACTCTTTTCCAAAAATCTAGTTTTTCATTCCATTCCTCTATAACAATTGGTGAATTCTCATTGCCAATAGTCTCTTTCCACATTTTTATGTATGATGTTATTCCCTTCTTTAGTTATTTTAAATATGCATCATTGTCTTTGGGACGTAAGAAAGATGGCTTCCATGTGGGAAATATAGGTCGGCCTTCATCATCTATATTCCACAAGTCCACTGGTTCTGACCACTCAATGTCTCTGATGGATTCTTTATACATCATAACTGGAACATCATTGAGTACAAGGAATTGGAGGTACTAGACATTACGATGTCCAACTAGTGCATTTTTCCCCTCCTTGATGTACCCATTAAGAAAATTTTTGAAGTCATACACTTTGTCAATAAGTTTAGGTCGAAACACCCTTTTTTCTTCTATTGTGCGATATGTATCGATCATCTCAGGTAAAAAATATATATCTTTACTTTTCAAGTTGGAAGACATTCTTTCATAGGTTCCATATATGTCTTCATGGGTGTGCTCCACAAGTAAGAACCCAACCTCAATAGTGATGAAGACACCAAGTGTAGTTAAAAGTGATAGAAACATGAAAACATAGTGATTCTTATTATCAATAGCTGCATTGTCCAACTGTAACAAAAAATGTGGAGGAAAAGGTTTAAAATCAAGATTTTGATTTGTTGAGCTTCCATTTAAAGACAGGAAAGCATCCTTGTACACTCTACATTTTGAGTAAATAGAGTTTTGAAGTAATGCATTTGAAAGTGTGTTCTTTGAACTTCCACTCTCATAAAGAAAATCACCATACATATCAAGGTGTTGGTATTCAAGGTCCCTCAAGCACTTTGCAAGAGATGTAATGGTAAATTGTGATCCCATGTGTACAAATGGTAGGAAAAAATGACCAAATCCTCATATGCTATGCCCATGTGTCAATATACCTGTCAATGACAAACCCAAGTTTGTTCCTGCAACAGATTTTGATTTGACACATAATCTTGGGATTGAATTCCTTGTTTTGTCCATTTTATCATGGATAATGCTCAATTATTCCTTTGGATACCACTCTGACATAATTCTATGGGAATAGTATCAATAGCTTACACACATAACAATCTTGTTACATTTCTTCAGTCTAGCTCATGCCTTTTCTTCCAGCTCTTTTGTAGTCATTGTCTTCATATGTGATTTCAACATGATGCATTCACTACATTTACTGAAGTTAGTGTTCTTTGAGAATGCCACATCTGAAAAATGAGTATTCCAAATCTTGCTCATTGTTGGTTGTGATATTGATGGAAAATTTAGTTCTTGAAGAGCGTCATTGATCTCTTTTAACAAAGAACTTTCTGTGTACGTTGATGGCAGCAATCTTAAAGGAGAAGATGTCCCATCTTCTTCAACTTGTCATGTTTATTTTGGTGAAAAGTCTGAATTATCCATTGCAATTTTGTGCAATATTTCTATGGCTGCCATAGTATGTGCATGTGGTTTGCATTTGTTGGTGTTACCATGAATTCCTTTGACATGTCCTTGTTGGAAATTATGTTGGTAAGTATAGAAGGTGCTTTGAGAAATATTATGTATCTTGTACCATGCTTTATTACAAATAATATCTCCATTAAACCTCATGTCCTTTACTTTCCTAATAGTAGGAGGTAGGCCATGACCATGGCTCTTTGACATGATTGTGTTGGAAAGGAGTGAATTCAAGACAAATTCCCTAATGTCATTTTTTTTAAAGAGTTTCATACCCCTTCTAGCAGTTGCAATGGATTTCCTATCCACATGTTGAACACAATCTTGTTTGCAACATTCATCCACTGCCAAAAGTTGGATTTCTTTCTCTTAATCTCTCTGTATTTGAAAGTTTCCAACTTTTTTTGTAGCCACAACTCGTTTAATCCTTTTATATGGCCTCGTTGCATGCATAACAATTGAGTATGGATCTTTTTCATTATAAAGATCATCACCCCATTTGTTTAAGGAACTTGTGTCCTCTATAAGATCCCATACTTCCATTTACTTGGGTGCCTCCTTGAAATTTTCATTCACCCTTAAAATCTCACCTTCATTGTCCACCAACTTATTTATTGGCCATCTAACCAAACAATGTATAGACTTGTCCCCAATCGTACATCTTTCATAATTTCTATCTATGTCTTCCACAAAAACACTGAATTCCTTTTCACCTAACATTTCACCCTCAACCATGTCATCCTCACAGACATTAACTATGATCACTTTGGCAATGCGCATGCTTGTTCCTATGCATTCATGTGTAAGAGAAACCTTTTTACATGTAAATGTAATCCTATCTTAGGGATTATTTACTGGATGATCATGACAATGAGGTTCCAAATATGATTATGGCCAAATCTCATAAGATCCCAATGCACCCACTAGTTTATTCTCAAATCTTGTTGGATGTGGCAAAAGAGCATCATGTTTTAACACTTTCTCAATGTTAACCAGTATGGATCCCTTTTTCACCATCCTACCATGAACGTTATGACCAATCTTTGTATTGAATATGGATCCTTCACCCACCTTTCATCCACATTGCAAAAGATCTACCTTGTCTCCAATAGAAAATTCAAAAGAGACATTTGCACCTACACAAAAAATTAAACAAACTTAGTATTTGCTAAAAAAAACAAGCAATGTACTATCAAAAACACTTAAGATGTGCTTCAAGATTTTAATTTACTTTTGTAATGCCTCAAATATATGATCTTCCATGGATGTAAGTCCCCTTCATCAACATCTTCAACAATCAAATGTGGTTCAATGAAATCAATTATCAAAACCATAACATATCCTACATTAAGCCTTTGTCCACCATAATGAGTTGTAGTCTCTGTAGATTCAACCCTTCCTAGTCCAACAACTTGACGATTAATTAGGAGGTCAACATATTCTCCTCTCGTCAAAATTATATTTTCCATTATAACTCCCAATTTCTGTAACACATTTTAATTGTAGTTTGTAATTAAGGTTAATCCATATGAAGTCTATGTTCAAAAAAGTAATATAGTTGCAATAATTCAAAACAATATGGTAGCCCTTTTGTATGCCACGAAACATTGTCCCCCTACATATTGTGCACGCTAGCAAAAAGGAATTTACATATAAATTACACAAAATATATATGAAGAGATAAAAATAACAGATCCAAGAATTATTAGAGAATGATAGATATCAACTCCAATAAAACCACCAAATTCCTATTTCACTTTGGACATGGGACTTATTTTATTGATGTATGTGTATGAGTGTGCTGGAAATATAGCTAAAGTTAGATTCCATTCTTAAAATGTTCCACATTGAATGAAAGTTAATGTGTGTTAGTTTTAATAAGGTAGTTTTTCATCTAAGAAAATTACATTGTCATCAATAACATTACACCATGATGGAAATCTAGCTGTGTTAGTTTTCATAATGTACTTTTTCATCTAACAAAATCATATTGTCATCAATCACATTACACAATGATGGAATTCTAGCTGTGTTAGTTTTCATAATGTTGTTTTTCATTTAACAAAATCACACTGTCATCAATCACATTACACCATGATGGAAATCTAGCTGTAGTTAGCTTTCATTCATAAAACATTGCATGGTGACTAAAAGCTAATTTGTGTTAGTTTTAATATGATAGTTTTTTATCTAACACAACCACATTGTTATTAAATATGTTACACCATAATGAAAATATAATGGAGTTAGCTTATTTCTTACAACATGGCATGGTAAGTGAAACCTAACATGTGATTGCTTTCATAAGGAAGTTTTCCATCTAACACAACTAACACAACTACATTGTCATCAATCACATTGCACCACGATGGAAATCTAGCTGGAGTTAGTTTTCATTCTTAAAACATTGGACGGTTAGTGAAAGATAAAGTGTGTTGCTTTTCATAAGGTATTTTTTCATTTGACACAACCACATTGTCATCAATTAGATTTTCATCTGACACAACCATATTGTCATCAATTACATAGCACCGTGATGGAAATCTAGTTACAGTTAACTTTTATTCTTAAAACATTGCACCGTGAGTAAAATGTAACGTGTGTTAGTTTTTCATAATGCAATTTTAAATCTAACACAACCAGATTGTCATCAATCACATTGCACCATGATGGAAATGTAGCTAGAGTTGGCTTTCATTCTTAAAACATTGCAGGATGAGTGAGAGCTGATGTGTGTTAGTTTTCGTAAGGTAGCTTTCTATCTAAAAAAAACACATTGTTATCAAATATATCACACCGTGATAGAAATATAGCTAGAGTTATCTTTCATTTTAAGAACATGTCATGATGAGAGAAAGATAATGTGTGTTAGCTTTCATAAGGTATTTTTTCATTTAGCACAACCACATTGTCATTAATCACATTGTACCACAATGGAGATATAGTTGGAATTAGCTTTCGTCTTAAACTCATTTCACGATAAGTGAAATCTAATGTGTGTTAGCTTTCATAATGTAGTTTTCCATCTAGCAAAACCACATTGTCATCAATCACAATTCACCATGATGAAAATCTAGTTGGAGTTAGCTTTTGTTCTTAAGACATTGCACGATGAGTAAAAGATAATGTGTGTTAGTTGTCATAAATTAGTTTTCCATCTAACATGGTCATATTGTACTCAAATACATTACACCATGATGGAAATCTAGCTGGAGTTAGCTTTCCTTCTAACAACATGGCATGATGAGTGAAAGTTAATGTGTGTTAGTTCATTGCACCCTGATGGAAAGCTACCTAGAGTTAGTTTTTGTTCTTAAAACATTGCACGATTGAGTGAAAGTTAATGTGTGTTAGTTTTAGAAATGTAGCTTTCTATCTAAAACAATCACATTGTCATCAAATGCATAACATGATGATGGAAATCTAGCTATAATTAGATTTCCTTCTAACAATGTGTTAGCTTTCATTCTTAAAGCATTGTACGGTAAATGAAAGCTAATGTGCGTTAGCTCATTGCACCAATATGAACATCTAGTTAGTGTTAGTTTATGTTTTTAAAACATTGCATGATGAGTGAAAGTTAATGTGTGTTAGAATTTATAAGGTATTTTTCTATCTAAAAGAGTCACATTGTCATCCAATACATAACACCAAGATGAAAATCTAGCTGAAGTTAGCTTTAGTCCTTAAATCATTGCATGATGATTGAAATCTAATGTGTTAGATTTCATAATGTAGTTTCGATCTAACACAACCAGGTTGTCATCATGCACCATGATGGAAATCTAGTTGTTGTTAGTTTTCATAAGTTACTTTTTCATCTAACACAACCACATTGTCATCAAATACATTACACCATGATGAAAATCTAGTTGGAGTTAGCTTTGGTCCTAACAACATAGCCGCATTAGTTTTTTATTTAGCACAATCACATTGTCACATTGCACGGTGATGGAAATCTAGCTGGAGTTAGCTTTCAACCTTAAATCGTTGCATGGTAAGTGAAATATAATGTGTGTTCGCTTTCATAATGTAGTTTTCCATTTAATACAACTAGATTGTCATCAGTCAAAATGCACTATGTTGAAAATCTTGCTAGAGTTAGCTTTTGTTCTTAAAACGTTGCACGATGAGTAATAGCTAATGTGTGTTAACTTTCGTAAGGTATTTTTTTATCTAACACTGTCGCATTGTCATCAAATACATTACATCATGATGCAAATATACCTAGAGTTAGCTTTTCTTCTAACAACATGGCATGATGAGTGAAAGCTAATGTGTGTTAGCTTCCATAAGGTAGTTTCTCGTCTAACACAACCACATTGTCATCGATCTCATTGCTCCGTGATGGAATTATAGATGAAGTTTCCTTTCATCCTTGAATCATTGCACTTCGAGATAAATCTAATGTTTGTTAGCATTCACAATGTAGTTTTCCATCTAGCACAACCACATTGTCATCAATCACAATGCACCAAGATGAAAATCTAGCTAGAGTTAGTTTTCCTTCTTAAAACATTGCATGGTGAGTAAACTAATGTATGTTAGTTTTCATAAGGTAGTTTTCCATCTAGCACAACCACATTGTCATCACATACAATACATCATGATGAAAATCTAGCTAGAGATAGTTTTCCTTCTAACAACATGGCACTATAAGGGAAAGCTTATCTATGTTAGCTCATTACACCATGATGGAAATCTAGCTGAAATTATATATATATATTTTTTAAATGGCATGATGAGTTATAGCTAATGTGTATTGGATTTCATAAGGTATTTTTCCATGTAATACAACCCCATTGTCATCAATCACATTGCGTTGTGTTGGAAATCTACTTGAAGTTAGCTTCCATCCTTAAATTGTTGCACGGTGATTGAAATCTAATGTGTGTAAGCTTTCATAGTTTAGTTTTTTATCTAACAAAGTCACATTGTCATAAATCATAATGCACCATGATAAAAATCTAGCTAGGGTTATCTTTCATTCTTAAAACATTGCACAGTGAGTAAAGCCTAATGTTTGTTAGCTTTCATAAGGTAGTTTTTAATCTAACACTGCCACATTGTCTCATTACACTATCATGGAAATGTTGCTGGAGTTATATTTCAACCTTAAATAATTTCACCATGAGTGAAATCTAATATGTGTTACCTTTCATAATGTATTTTTTCATTTAGCACAACCACATTGTCATCAGTCAAAATGCACCATTTTAGAAATCTAGCTAGAGTTAGTTTTCGTTCTTAAAACGTTGCACGATGAGTAATAGCTAATGTGTGTTAACTTTTATAAAGTAGTTTTCTATATAACACAGCCACATTGTCATCAAATACATTACACCATGATGCAAATCTACCTGGAGTTAGCTTTCCTTCTAACATGGCATGGTGAGTGAAAGATAATGTGTGTTATCTTCCATAAGGTAGTTTTCCATGTAACACAACACATCGTCATTGATCACATTGCACTGCAATGGAAATCTAGCTGGAGTTAGCTTTCATCCTTAAATCAATGCATAGTGAGTGAAATCTAATTTGTTAGCTTTTATAATGTAGTTTTTCATCCAGCACAACCACATTATCATCAATCACAATGCACTGTGATGGAAATCTAGCTAGAGTTAGCTTTCATTCTTAAAACATTGCATGGTCAATAAATCTAACCTATGTTAGCTTTCATAAGGTAGTTTTTCATCTAGCACAGCCGCATTGTTATCAAATAGATTACACCATGATGAAAATCTAGTTGGAGTTAGCTTTCCTTCTAACAACATGGCACTATAAGGGAAAGCTTATGTGTGTTAGCTCATTACACCATGATGGAAATCTAGCTGGAGTTAGCTTTCCTTTAAACAACATGGCACAATGAGTGAAAGCTAAAGTGTGTTAGTTTTCATAAGGTATTTTTCCATGTAACACAACCACATTGTCATTAAGCACATTGTATCGTGTTGGAATTCTAGCTGGAGTTAGATTTCACCCTTAAATCCTTGCATGGTGAGTGAAATCTAATCTGTGTAAGCTTTCATAGTGTATTTTGTCATCTAGCACAACCACATTATCATCAATCACAATGCACCATGATGGAAATCTAGCTGGAGTTAGATTTCATTCTTAAGACATTGCACGTCGAGTAAAGCTAATGTCTATTAGCCTTAATAATGTAGTTTTTCATCTAACACAACCACATTGTCATCAAATACATTACAGCATGATGAAAATCTAGTTGGAGTTAGCTTTCCTTCTAAAAACATGGCACTATAAAGGAAAGCTTATGTGTGTTAGCTCATTACACCATGATGAAAATCTAGTTGCAGTTAGCTTTCTTTTAACAACATGGCACAATAAGTGAAAGCTAATGTGTATTAGCTTTCCTAAGGTAGTTTTCCATTTAACACAACCTCATTGTCACATTGCACCATGATGGAAATCTAGCTGGAGTTAGCTTTCAAGATTAAATCTTTACACAGTGAGTGAAATCTAATTGGTGTTAACTTTCATAATGTAGTATTCTATTTAACACAATCACACTATCATCAATCAAAATGCACCATTTTGGAAATCTATCTAGAGTTAGCTTTCATTCTTAAAACGTTGCATGGTGAGAAATAACTAATGTGTGTTAGCTTTTGTAAGGTAGTTTTCCATCTAACATAGCCACATTGTTATCAAATACATTACACCATGATGCAAATCTAGTTGGAGTTAGATTTCCTTTTAACAATGTGGCACAATGAGTGAAAGATAATGTGTGTTAGCTTTCATAACGTAGTTTTCAATCTAACACAACACATCGTCATTGATCACATTGCACCGTGATGGAAAT
The DNA here is from genome assembly GCA_001517045.1 of Pseudotsuga menziesii. NCBI lineage: Eukaryota > Viridiplantae > Streptophyta > Pinopsida > Pinales > Pinaceae > Pseudotsuga > Pseudotsuga menziesii. Next base: position 12,300 of record LPNX010827187.1, read on the forward strand.
CAAGATGGAGTTATATTTTGTCCTTAAATCATTGTACGGCGAGTGAAATCTAATATGTGTTATATTTTATAATGTAGATTTTCATCTAGCACAACCACATTGTCATCAATCACAATGCACAATGATGGAAATCTAGCTAGAGTTAGTTTTCGTTCTTAAAACATTGCAGGGTCAGTAAAGCTAATGTATGTTAGCTTTCATAAGGTATTTTTCCATCTAACATAGCCACATTGTTATCAAATACATTACACCATGATAAAAATCTAGCTGGAGTTAGATTTCGTTCCTTTCTAGGAGAGTACATTGTGTCCTCTATTATTACAACTGAGTTGGATATGACTGCCTTGCTCATTGTGGTGGTAAGAGGAAATTCAATGATGTAAAGGATTACTCTTTGTACATTATATTGACTTATAAAGATAATCCTTTTGAAACAACAACAAAAAAGTATTTACCAGTTTCATCCAACCTCCCCTCCAAGTATATAGGACATTTCCAAATTGAAATGTTCATCTCTACGAGACGAACTATGGAATCTGCTGGCTATCTTTATAATTTTATTTCCCGAAGTCACATATATTGAATAAAATGAGACCCAAGCTCCAAAACTTCTCATAAAATTCCATATTGTGCACCTTTATTAAGTTAAATTCCATAGATATATGGATCAAACGCTTTGTTGGATTCCACTTGTGTAATGATTCAAGGATTCAACTTGACTGAAGGATCCAAATGCTACTACAACAATTGATTCACAATCTACCATGCAAACCTATCCAAACTTTCCATGAGTGCCCCACACAGGTTGAAAAATACTCCAAACAAGGCATGAATGGTCACACAGGTAAATCACCCCCTATAGGGCTTTCGTTTCATACACATGAATCCCTAACACACATCAATCCTAGATTTTTTAAGGATTTAATGACTATTGTTTATACTTTTGTCACCTTTTCTAATGCAAAAGGCTATATCAAATTTTTATATTGTTATTCTAGGGCACACAATGAACTCAAAACCCCTCCAAATAGTTTGTAAATGAGAATTGAGTTCTCTTACCATCTCTGCTCATGCCCAAAATTGGAGCTTTAAGCATCAAAATTGGACTAGAACTTACCAAAGCTACTTTTATGTTGTTATTCATCACCTTTTAAGACTGAAACATGCCCAAAAATGTATTTCAACCCTTAGATTCAACCCATATTCAAAGGTTATGTCTTGTTACTGCTAATTTATAGTCGAAAACGATCCCCACAAGACAATTGTGAAATCTTTCCTAAAGGTTTCCTGGCCAACTCAGTAGTAACCCCCAAGTAAGTATCTTCAACTTTGTCCAATACATATGCTTCCTTCTCAAAAACGTAGGTTATGGTTTCTTACGGAGCTAAACTCGAGCTCATACTGTATATATGTGTAACTTTTCATTTGAATGGGTTATCCTGAGCACTCATTACCCGCGTAAAAACTTATGTAAAACCCAAAGAATCCATGTTTTTTTTGTGGGGGAGAACGTACATATTTCGAAACCTTCTCATTTTAGGGTTACAGGATAGGAGGGAGAGGTTGCAGAAGAAAAATAAAGTTTCCCTCTGATGGGTAGGAATTCCCTTTGACCCTTTCCCCCACTTCCATAGCTGACTAGTAAGGCTCTAGATCCATAGCTACTCACTTGGATACTTAGATTGGGTTATATCCTTGGTTACTTAACTTGGTTACCACCCTATACTCCCTAAATAAAAAGAACCTATTTAACCCGTCTGCAACTTATTCCAAAATATCAAATTTTCAACATCTTGGTGCTTCAAGATATCAAAAGTTTTGTGTTTTATTCTTTGAGAAAGCACCATTTTACTTCATTGCCTCCTATTCATACTCCTTAAGTGTCTTTCTCTCTTTCATAAAAATGAACAGATCAAGCATAATAAATCTGCTAATTGCCAAAATTTTTTTACCATCCATCAGTTGAAACAAACCCTGATCTTTGGCACTTATAATTCATCTTCTTGCACTTCTTGTCAGCAATTAAAATTTGACTATTACTAAAGGAAAACATTGAACTATGGGCTATGCTTCATTATCCAACTAACATAAAATAATTTTTTCTGTGAACCAGGGACATCGTCATAAATAACAACCTATTACCTCTCATATGATTATTCACACTTCTCAACTCTGCATTTTCTCCACCACTCAAATACAAAATTAGAGTTGGATTTGTCCTCAAAAAAATCAATATACCAATCTTTTTTATTAGTAAAATGTTGCGAGAAACTTGAATTGAGGATAACACTCCTACCCTCCACCACCTGGCCCAGGATGAATTGACAGGTAATCAGCCAGCTGTTGGAACGACCTTTTAGTTATTACACAACTATTGATGAACTCCAGTTGTTTGACAAGCTCACATCTTATCCTTTTATTTAAAAGTACATGCTTATTTTGTGATAAACGTTTGGTGATAGTTGGCATGCTTCTTTAGTGATTGCGAGTGTGCCAATGGAATGTTGGTTAGGGTCTCTTGATATAATTTCTAATGTCAATAGCTCTCCTAGATTTACCCAACCAAGTGTTCCTGCCTGTCATTTTTCAAGATTTCCAACCAAGAAATTTAAAGTATTCTTCTATGTTATATGTTTTCTCCCCAAGATATTTTACTCTGTAGGTCCATCCTTTGGAGGAATTTGTATTAGATCACTATGGAACAGAATTCTACTAGATAGTATAAGTTTATGCCCGTACTCCTCAGAGATCATTTACCGGTAATGCTAGGCTTTTTGGTAAGTAGCTTGTTTTTTTGCTGAATTTGTACCCAACATCCATAGTTTACCCTCAACCTTACTAACTGCTTCAACGCTGCCAGGTTATTCTGTAATATTGTAATTCTTGTCTCTCGTCCAACGACCTATGCTCATACTTTTCTTGATGAGTCCAACCCTTGTAGTTTTCTCCAGTTCTAAGCTACTATTTCAATGCTTCCAGGTTATTCATCAAGATTCTAATTGTTGCCTCTTATCTGGAAGCCTTTGTTTTCCCATAACACATTGTTCAGGGAGTCATCCAATGCCTTAAAGGAATAGCAATTTTTTAAATTTAATTAGCAATCTCTTTTGGGATATTTTTTCTCATAGTCCTCCTATTTGTAGCATTTAATATCCAATATCAATTGTTTTTCAGGTACCTTATTAGTGAGGGTGACTTGTTAAACAATTTTTAATCCTTGGTGATGGGTTAGTGTTTGAATCTGCGATAATATCATGAATTCAACATACATCAACTCAAGTGTCCTTACCTATACATTAACCATCGGTTGGACTACCTTTCGAGTGTTGCAACAAATGCTAGCTTCCTGAGACACATGAAGAGTTGAAAGTTGGTCCAAAGGGCGCAAAGCTGGATTCCCACAGATACTGGGACTGTTAAACTAACTTATGACACTAATAATTTGTCAGGAATATATTCAACTTATAAACCTCCACAATCTGGTGTTCCTATGGCTTTCAACAGTCCTCACAAAATAAATTCCAACTCAGCAATACCAGCAGGATCATATGGCCACTCAATTAATTTACATCAGTAGCCAAATACGTCCGTTTTAGTGGTAGTTGTATCATCATCAAATGCTACTTGTGTGAGGTTTGATCCTGTGCAGACATATTCAGGTCAAAATTTGCCAAGTATGGAATAGTCTGGTGAAACATTGGATCTATCAAAACCTTTCACTCAAGTTGCAGAAACTAGCCTCATTTCATTGGAGGCTCTGCAAATGAAATCTTCTTGTTCAACATCATCTGCTACTAAGATAATTTATGGTTAAACTCCTTTAGCTATTTTAGTGGCTGTCAGTGGAGACATATTTGGTTCATAATTCACTACTGTGACTGAATTGTCAGCTAGAAAGAAGTATAATGCTGTAGTTAAGAATTTGCCAATGAACATGCCTAGCCTAGAAACAGTTGTTCCTAATGAAAATATTATTTTAACTTATGTTTCTACCCCTGGCCTGGAACAAAATAACTCTTTTCAGGAAAAGAAGAATAGTGAATGTGTGAATTTAGTAGGCCATGTAACAATGGAAAATATGAGAAATATAACTAAATTCGAGTAGAGAAATAAAAAACAATAGCTGTAGCAAAATGCACCATCAATTGCTACCTTACATCCGCGACCTAAGGCAGATTTCAAATCTAAAGGGGTGGGTGTCTTAGAGATATTGCTTAGTGAACTTGGACATTGTAATGGGAAGGTAGATAAATCTTTGTCCGATCACATTTCATTACCTACATCAATGGCTACTTCAAGTTTATCCCTACAAAAGGCACAAAACCCTAAGTTGCAGTGCACAAAAGTCTCCATCTACAGTAGCTAAAGTTGATGACATGAATGTCTCCTTAAAGGCTACTGCTGAGCTGGTCAGAAAGGATTTAGGAAAGATTGTACCATTTCCATTGTCAGAGCATGGTTATGTAGTCTGTTCATCCATTTTAATTAGTGATTCATTAAGGACATGCAAAATATGCAAAAAAAAATAGACATCAGTACAGAAACTAAATCACATGGCAATTCCATCCTTGTAGAAAACTGGCACTTCAGAATATATGAGTAAGATCTCAGGCAAGGATACATGCATGGGGATATCTATATCAGTTGCAGATTCAAGGACTGCAACTAAATTTTCCAGTTAGGGTGAGCCTTTATACTTCAATTCAGTGGGCCCTCTATTTAATGGGGAGGGAACCCTAGAAGTATCCCTCAATAAACATGGCATTAATGATTTGGAGGCTAAGAAATATTTTTCCAGTCACATGCCACCTATGCCAATGGATGGTCAACTCCATCTGATCCCCTATTTCATTTAGCCTGACCCAACTTGTTGAGCCTTACATTTGATGATGAGAGAATAGCCAAATGCATGTTAAAGTTGTCAGTTATTGATAGATTGATAGGGTATGAATACAATGATACAAAATTTTGACTTATACTATTAATATGATCATAAGTATGCTGAAACGTTTTTTCTTTTTTAGTAAGACTTCAAAGAAGAGCTTAAAAAACACTTATTGCAGTCTAGATGAGTACATTCTAGTGTTACAAAGGGATTAGGAACGTGTAGTTCAAGTGACTTTTGAGCATAACTGAAATAAGTTTAGGACTACCAAATATATAAGAAATTGACTTATAAAAATCACATCACTTATTTGGTAGCAACCCTAAATGACACAAGACCTAAACAACACAAATTATTTAGCTTGTCAACCATATAAAGTAGCCAGCAATTGAAGCATTATTCGCAGGTGCATCAATATTTCCGAAATCAGCACCCAATTTTATCTTCCAAAGACACCTTCTACAATTAGAGTTAATGACAATGTAAAGTTGTCAAGATATCTTGTACTTGGGTAGAACATGGTGACACCTTTTCAATGCCATACATGGTTCTATGAATTGATGACAGAAAATGCCTAGATATCCTCCTTACTTCAGCATCCTTCCCTTCATGCCAGCTGTCAATGAATGACTTTACAAAATTTTCTATAGTCAATCCTTCCTTAGTTTGTTATTTCAATGCAGCTTGACAAATGACAATCTTCTACAGTAGTACTGTTGTCAGGAAAATTAGCCACATCATTCTATGACCCATCTCCTTCAACCAAAACTAATTAATGAAAGGATCCAGACTCTATTGCAACTATTCTAATAGATCTCTGGTTTTCTCTGCCATGGTAGTCTTACATCAAATAACTTTGGGAAATTTCATGCCTAGATACAGGTTGCTCTAACTAAAAATATGAATTTTAAATCTACCGAATCCAAGGTCCAGTTAAAGTCTATTGAAGTGATCCAGTGTGGATGATTGATAAATTTCAAATATTAGACATGCACGATGCTGCTTTGATGGCAGGGAGCCCATAAGGAATTCATTCAAATTAAAAACTCTAGGCTTTAATATCAATCATTGCTTCAGCCTAATAAATGATGCCAATCATGCCAAAATGATGCTGGATGATGGATGAATCGAGAAACACCCATACCATGTCAATGGTCAATTTATATTAATTTACACTCCTATCAGGTGATCACATTGCCTCTTGCCACCTAATAGAAGAGTGACATCTAATTGAATGTAACAAACCTTGGTCTCACATGGGTGATATTTAATTGTGTTATGAAAGATTGTTGAGAGATTTCAATCTACAGTATTCTCCAGTATTAACCTCCATTATAACTATTCTCGGATCTGTAGAAGTAGAAAGCAAGAAAGTGGAGTGATAGGAATGACAAAGTAGATCTCATACCTAGAGGAGTTAAATTACAGAAGACTTAAAAGGACACCAAAAGAGAATATGTAGAAGTAGGGAGGGACAAATGTGATTCCGAAAATATGGACAGAAGGTACCAAACTTAGAGCTCAATGGAACTTAATAAAATTGAACCTCTTGGCTTGTATATCACATATCCTTATAGAGGTGTGTTGAAGTGAAGATCCCAAGTATGTCTGTTGCCTGTGTAATACGTTGTCTCCTAACTTTTCATCTTCTTTCAATACTCAAGACAATGGAATTTCCATGAATCTTTAAAAGGTGGAAGTCAAAGAGTACATTTACAACTGTCCATATCACCCCTTAAGAGGATGTTGTTTCATTTCGTTTGTGGATGATCCTTTTGGTCTTTGTTTTATTGGGCCTCACAGTGCCAACAGATCTAGTTTTAATGTTAATTGGTTATCAGCCCATTCTTTGTAGCATGTCTCCATAACAATGTAAGGCATCCCCTAGTTTAGCATGCTTCACCACATCTATTGTTAACCACTCCTAATATCATCTACATCTATTTTTTATTTGTTATTAAATTCCTTAATGATTTTTTTGAAGTTTTTGACAATGCTCCTAAAATTCCTTTCATTTGTTAGTTTTCTATAAACAAAAAGAGTGTATGGGGGGTGCATTTAAATTTGATGACTTGTTATTTGTCCCCACCTGCAGGTATATTTTCTCCCCAACCATTTTTCTTTACACCTCAATTGATTGACTTAGGATCTTGAACCTGTAGTCCGAGGCCATTATGGTCTAACTAAATAGAACTTAGATAAGATCCCTTTAGGCCCTCTTTCAGCCTTAGTGACAGATGTAAGATATTTGAAATAAGGATGAAGGCACTGGGCATCAAATACTTTGTCAATTTCCAACCTCTATTTGATGCAACTTATTGCATATATAAATTTGAGGTGGATCTTCTCAATCAGGGTTTGTGTTGTTCCCAATTGTGCTTGCGCTATTGGAGGGTTAAGATCTAGTGAGATTCCATAAGGTCAGTTCCATTACAAGTTCATCCTGATCTTGACATTGATTAGAAGGACAAGTAGTATAAAGCAACCAATAAAAAGGAGAACATAGTAGTCTTTAGAAGAAAGAGAAAGAAAAGATGACTTTTATTGACTGGTATGTAAGAAAAGAAAAGCTAACTTTTATAGACTGGTATAAACTATACATAATACATAATGCAAAAAAGGTGGAAAAGAAAAGCTAACTTTTCTCATGTTTTCTGAAACTAATTGAACATTTTGCATGTTTCTCTAGAATATATATGCATCAAAATATACTAAAATATAATAATATAAAAAACTTTCCCAGAAGCTTTTGAACATTGGCATTTCCCTCTCCCACTGGCATAGGTCTGTCCAAAGTAGAAATGTGAAGCCCATAAATTTTCCAAAAATTGTTCGTAGGAAAGAGCAATCATGCCTTGGAAATTTGAACAATGGAAGTTATATTCTGTTCATTATCAGGAGAGTGCTTTCCATATACTTACTAAATAAGGGGCTTGTGGGTGGTCTGATAGAGATATCACAAATAAAGTGACTGGGAAGAATGTAAAGAAGCACCTTAATTTCTCATATGATATGATAAATACATGAGTATACCAAACATCTTCGGGACTCTCATCTTGTTACTTCCAAGGATATAAAATATTCCAAAATTATGTGAGAGATTTGACAAATATTATACATATATAAGAGCCAACTAAAAAATTTACATAATTGTTAACCAATTTTCCATTAAAGCAATGCTAAACACGATGGCCACCTAGGGAGACTCATGAATAGTGTTCTTAATGCATGAGCAAAAATAGTTGCAACATTTAGTTAAAATTAACTTGAATTGACCAGATGTTGGACTCACCTTAGACAGGTTCATATAAACTATCCCAAAATAGGTTTTCTCATTCAAAAGGCATTCATGTATCTTTGAAAGGAAGTAAAGAGGAAAAAAATGGCTAGTGACAATGCCAAATGGAATTGTATTAGTGTAACTGGAAGATGAATTTCTCCCTTAGCTTTTGTCAATCTCAGAAATGACACAAAAGGTTTGGTCGTTCAATAACTATTGAAAACATTTTTAAATTTTCTTTTGCCTGAAATGAAAAAATTTGATCTAACAAACAACACAGACAGTGATTCTTGCACCACTACTAATGAAATTTATCTTGCTAACCAGGTAATGAAAGGACACTAATTTGATTAGTTAAGTCCTATAGGTTAGTATTTGTGTTCTCAAAAAGTCATTTGAACTCCATTCAGGTCAAGAGGATTTGCCCACTTAGACAACTAATGCCTTACTACCTTAACAAACCCCCCACCTGAGGAATGTGGTTGAACTCTATCTTTTCAACTAGACATAATTTTTTTTTTCCTTTTGAAGGGATCCATAGCTTTCATTATTTTTGACAAAAGAGAGACAGGAAAAAACACAAATACATCTAATGGAACATCTACAATGATTTAATTCAAATTGACCCACTAGACAAATTGGATTGGGTTTGAACTAGAATAAGATTGATGTTTATATAGCCACCTGTTCTTTACCATGTGTCCTTGGCCAAGGTCATTCTGCTACCTTGCACAACAGCTTGAGTTGTGTAAAAGGAATATTATTAATATGTTGACGAGAGCAAGCCGCTCTAGTGCATGATCCTCTTTGTTCTATAAGGAAGCATAGTAAGTTTCATGCTTGAATCTAGTTTCAGGATGTGTTTTAGAGGGGTGTTTTATGCTCTACCCCAGATTTCAAAGTCCATCTTGTTATTGGAATTGTTCCTCGACTTGTAAGTTGTCCACTTTATCAACTAAATAACCCTCATCCCTATAATAATGATTATATAAAAGACGATTGGTTTGTTGCAATTTTTATGCAGACTTCCAGCCAAAATTTTATTTTCCGAGTTAGATTGTTCCCCATTTCAAGGATAATCCTGAGCTTGAGGTGGTGAAGGATAGGTGAAATTTGAAGGTTGTGGATTTTGGATGCTCAGTATTTTTATCTATAGTTCAATGTTTAGATTGTAAAGTTAAAGGTTATGAAGCATTGTGAGCTTTTCATCTAGGTTTCTATTGGTCTATGGGCTGGTCTTGTTATTTATTTTGACACAGAGTACTACACAGTCAACGTTTTTATCAGTTTTAGTTTACGTTCCATGTATGGTATTATAGTAGTTAATTTGAGCATGCTTAGTACAATTGTAACAGGATTAGCCATTGATGAAAATGGACCTATCAGTGACATGTAAGTGAAATTATTGGAATTTTGGAGTAATTATGCTAAAAAAATATTATTTTTTCGAGCAAGTAGGTACCAAATGTGCAAATGGAAGAAATAAATTAGTGAACAGAGGAGTTGTCAAGCATTCCATATTGAAATCGTACCTTTGATTTACAGTGTACTTGCTTCTACAAACGTTTACTGCAAGAAATCGGGGGCAATCTAGCTACTATAAACCTCTATTGCTAGAAATCTGGGGCGATCTAGCTGCTAAAAAACTCTACTAATCGAAATAGGGGGCGGTCTAGCTGATTAAAACCTCTACAACTGGAAATCAGTTGCGATTGAAGGGTTCATGGTAAATTTAACAAGAAATTGGGGGTAAATGGAATATTTGTAGCAAATTTCAAAGGGTGAATTCGTTATTTCTTCTTGTATGATGCGACAACACCCACTTTTCCTTTTGCAAGATTCGATAAGAAGGTGACAACATGGTCTACGATTGGAATTTTGGTGGATGCGTGGAAGATATAACTGCCTCAAACTTATTGAACAATGTTGATTGTTTAATATCTAAATGTTTTTTGAGCTATAGTGGGTTGCATATCACATCCAATCTGAAGTGGACAGTAAAGGATGGAGGAACCAACATTAATCTACTGGGTGTGAAGTTTATAGGATGGAGTGTACAGGGAAAATAAGCCGAACAAAATATTGTTACAGAAGATTGAGAAAATACTTAAAACGTTCGTCCTGACCAGAATGCAACACAACCTAATCTATGAAAGTCTCTTTATGAAAAATCAGTGAAATCGACCCCATGTGAAGTTTACAAGAATGGAGTGTACAGGGAAAATAAGCCGAACAAAATATTGTTGTAGAATATTGAGAAAATACCTAAAACGTTTGTCCTAACCAGAATGCAACACAACCTAATCTGTGAAAGTCCCTTTATGAAAAATCAGTGAAATCAACCCTGAGTAGATGCAGGTCGATCCCCACACACTGCTATGAGGTGATGTTTTCCAACCCATGACTAAAATTCCTGACCTGATCGAGCAATATGAAGTGAAGTTTTCCAACCCATGACTGAAATTCCGGACCTGATCAGGCAATTTCTCTTCCCAGCAAATGAGCAAAAACAATGATTTCAATGTCATTGGCGGTATAGCCACTAAAATTTCAAGTTTGAAAAGATATTTGTCAAATTGGGGGAAATTAAGTTTAAGGATTTTTTTATTTATTTATAGGTGTCCTTAGAATGAGTTATGTTTGAGTGATTTAATTTACGATTTTTAGAGAAAATTGTTGTGTTGTTTTGAAATTTTTTTATAAAACTAATTAATTATTATTTTTTGAAACTATGGAAGTTATTTTAAATGGTCATGTTATTTTCGTGACCATTCATTGAACTTATGAAAATATTTACATAAGGGATAACCAAAAAAGTTTAGTCACTCTGCTAGGGTTTCAGCTCGCACGTTAGGGTTCTTGGGTTTGCCTCTTTTGCAAACGTCATGGCCTCCATTGATGGAGGTTCCCAACCGCCTTCCTCCTCTGTTCTCCCTCCTAAAATCAAATATTTCATGCGCCTGGTTCCCAAACACCCTCCTCCTCGCCTTTCAAAAGAGAGTCTCCATATACATGTAGTTCTCAAACACCATTTTCAGAAGCAAATTTGATGAGGATGATGATGAAGAGAGATTGTTAATCAATGAGTTTCGATGAGTTGTTGCCGCAAGGTAAGGAAAATTTGTTTGAGAGTACCACTAGGGATTAGGGCTTGTAGCTTTAGGCCAAATAGATATGATTACAACTACAGGATGAGTTGGCCTTAGTCTCATTGTATGCAATAGATGAAGCATATCCATATGCTTTAAATGGGGAAGAGAAACATAGTATGTAATCCATAGCCTGTAGTTGTAATCATATCTATTTGGCCTAATATGTTTGAGCCTATTTTTACAGTAGAGTTTAATGGTGTTGACATAAGCAAATTCAGCTATAGATTGCATATAAGGAAAATATGCTCCCTCGATTGATCTATACTTTGTGTTTTTCTCTACATTTATGACTATCGAGAATTCAACATGGTAATTACGAAACTGACAACTATGTTACTATAGAAAACCCAATTGATCAGCATGATACCGTGTGTATGCTTATATGAAAGAAACCTTGCGAGGATATTTTACGGGGTGAGTTCCCCCTAAAGCTATAATCTATAGCTGGGATAGGGAACCCTCGGGGTCCTTTGGTTGGCAATATGTCCAAACCAGAACCCTTACCAAAGGATTTTTTTTGTTTCCATTCACTAACAAGTCCCATGTCCCAAACGAAATGTGACAAGGGCCTTGGATTTATAAGAATACCTTGTTAGTCCCCAGGTTTGAGGATTTATGAGCTAACCAATATGTTCAATGTTCATGCCCAATCTAGGTGTAATTCAACATCCTACCAATGCAAATGTGGTTGTCCAAATTCCTTGGTATTCTACCTGTTTTAACTTCTTTTCTCTTTCATTCATTTTTGCGTCTGGATGACGGACAAAACCGATATAATGAAAGGAGGCATTCACTGGTTACTGTGTTAACATTAACATTGTTGTTGATTGAATCCCCACACGTATCTTTCTATGTTATCTATGTAATCCACATTCAAAGGAAATATGGCCTTAATTGGAAAACACAAATACTACATTCATTAAATCATGCTAGTTTTTAATTTATGTAAAATATAACTTTTTTTCAAATGGAAGATTGTATTTTGTTTTCTTTTTGTGTCCTAAAAGGGTGATAATGATTATTAGGTGAAGATAAATGGAATTGACTGTAGCATGAAGTTGTGTTAATTTTATTCCCATGGCATCTAGTAGTTATATGGAAGTTGTGTTGTTTTTATTCCTTTAGCGTCATATGGTGTTATGTTTATGCAACTTCAAACAATGTTCAATTTGGGTTCACTAATGTGCCTATAGTATGAATGAATGATTCTCATGAATGGTAAATTTCATAAGTACCTAGACAAGTTTGTTCAGTTATTCCTTATTTAATAAGTACCTATAAAAGTTTGTTCAACTATTCCTTAATTATATATTGATCTATTCATGAACTCTAAAGGGATACAGGGAGTATTTGACATTGATTTTGAAGTATATGGGAGAGAAAAATATTTATGCTAAGATCTTCAAATGTTCCTTTTTTCATATCAAGGCCTATTATCTTTGGGCACATCATTTCCATGAATGGTGTCACACTAAAATATTCATGGTTCCTGAAGGCATTTTCACAATAAAATAAACTTAATATTGGAGGTATGTCGCAAGGGTAAATACATTTGGTCTTGCAACATGTCGCAAAAAATGTGTCATTTAGGTTGAAACATCGTGCTTGAAATAGAATCTACTCTACACCTTGCCCATGCGCTTGCATAGTAGGGGAATTCATTTATTATTTCATGTTTAGTGAAAAAACTAAAGCTTCCCTTTGACAGATCGATAAATTATCCAGATGGATCATTTTTTTACCATCCTACCATGCACCTTATGACCAATCTTTGTATTGAATATGGGGCCTTCACCCACCTTCACCCCACATTGTAAAATATCTACCTTGTCTCCAATAGAAAATGCAGAAGAGGCAAATTTTGCACCTATACAACAAATTAAACAAATTTAGTATTTTCCCAAATTAACTACCTACACCTCCATCACTATAGTACATTCATTTTCCATCAAGAAGTAGCAGCCAAGTAGAGTACTGTATATTGCAATTATTTAGGGTTACAACACAATAGTGCCTTAGTTATACTTCAATGATCGTTAATTGTATCCCTCTCTTAATGAGGTGTTTTGGGCAGAGGTTGTGTGTTATATGATCTAAAAACACTTACACATAGCCTTCACTCATTTAAGTTTCGACTCAATTCCTCATGTGCATGTTTTTGAAACAATCTAATCTTTCATATAACACGATTATATTATTGCTTATTACAATCTAATAAAAAGTAATAGATGAGAGTGCTCACCCACTATATGACACCTCATATTAGCACCAATACCAGAGCTGAAATTTTGTCTCTTTGGGCTCTTATGTACTTAGCGATGCAATGACGAATAGTTGGTTTTCAACCAAAGTACATTGAGAGAGGAATGTCTTGCTATAATTTAGCTCAAATTCATGTATTTGTGAAATAATCTACTATATGTACCTCTATTTTACATTGCAATGATCATTGTTAGGTATATTGATTTGTCATTAGCATTTCTAATGACAAATTTCCAATAATACAATTATTGATACACCTAAAAGGAAATTTCCAATAATACAATATTTAAGTGAAATATCCTAACCCCACTCAATTTATAGTTCACTCTACAAAGTTACCCTCTCTGAAATCTAGATCCACAACAACCTTGGCAATTATTTTTCTCTAAATATTTCCAAAAGCATTTATGCATAACAATCATGGATTTCCTTAAGAGTGTTAGAAATGGCCGTTTAGCACCCTTTAGTCCAAAATTTAAAAGTAATACTAGGCATAGGAACCTATATTTGATGGATTACCATTGTATCTGTTTTAGGATCTAAAATTGGGTGACATCACTTTCGAACCAAATTGGGTGCTCCCCCTGAACTAGTTTTGAGCTGAAATGGAGCTTGCATCTTTATCACTTTGGATCTTGAAACAAATGCAACACTTAATTAGAATATAAATCCTTAGCATATACCCTAACTGGAATTTCCACCCTATTTCTAACCATTATAGCACATAATCATTCTTAATAACCTTAGCCATGATTCTTCCTACTAATGCCACTCACAACCATCCTCCAAGTCTTTCTCAAAACCAATATCATGACCTAGGATCATTTTCAACTTTCCCACTCATGCTCCGGTACACTTGTATTTCATTGGGAATGTCCATAAGATTCAACGTAGGAGATTGAACAAGAATAGGATTTAGGTTATAATCCCAGTTATCAAGGTGATGATGGAACCAAAGGTTGGCATAAACCACCACATGATGCCAAACTTGCACCTTCCATGATTATTTCTATCACCAAATATTGACAGTCCACCTTCATAGTTCTATTTTTCCATGTCTATGAACTATCCTTAGTTTCCAAATTGGCTTTGTAACCAATGCTAAACGCTTTGCAACATTTCCACACTTCTAAATGTTACTTATGGGTACATAATATGGCTAGAGAATTCAAAACCTCATTCTCCCTATAATCTAATACCTCTTCCTCAAGGTCCATGTCTATTGTACAACCAAAAATTTAGGATAAACAATGAGAGTTGTGAAAACCATAGAAACCATAGTCCCCTCCAAAAACAAAACTATATTCAATTTCCCCTCCCTCTGACTCAAATCAACTACCTACACCTCCATCACTATAGTAAATTCATTTTCCATTAAGAAGTAGTAGCCAAGTAGAGTACTATATACTGCAATTATTTAGGGTTACAACACAATAGCACCTTCGTTATACTTCAATGATCACTAATTGTATCCCTCTCTTAATGAGGTGTTTTGGGTAGAGGTTGTGTGTTATATGATCTAAAAAGGATTACACATAGACTTCACTCATTTAAGTTTCGACTCAATGCTTCATGTGCATGTTTTTGAAACAATCTAATCTTTCATATAAGAAGATTATATTATTTCTTATTACAATCTAATAAAAAGTAATAGATGAGACTGCTCACTCACTATATGATACCTCATATTAGCACCAATACCAGAGATGAACTTTTGTCTCTTTGGGCTCTTATGTACTTAGCGATGCAATTATGAATAGTTGGTTATGAATTTTAGTCCATTGAGAGAGGAATGTCTTGCTATAATTTATCTCAAATTCATGTATTTGTGAAATAATATGCATGTACCTCTATGTTCCATTGTAATGGTCATTGTTAGGTATATTGATTTTCCATTAGCATTTCTAATTACAAATTTCCAATAATACAATTATTAATACACCTAAAAGGAAATTTCCAATAATACAATATTTGAGTGAAATATCCTAACCCCATTCAATTTATAGTTCACCGTACAAAGTTACCCTCCCTGAAATCTAGGTCCACAATGACCTTGGCAATTATTTTTCTCTAAATATTTCCAAAAGCATTTATCCATAGGAATCATGGATTTCCTTAAGAGTATTAGAAATGGCCATTAAGCACCCTTTAGTCATAAATATAAAAGTAATACTAGGCATAAGAACCTATATTTGATGGATTACCATTGTATCTCTTTTAGGATCTAAAATTCGGTGACATCACTTTCAAACCAAATTGGATGTTCCCCCAACTAGTTTTGAGCTGAAATGAAGTTTGCATCTTTATCACTTTGGAGCCTGAAACAAATCCAACACTTAACTAGAATATAAATCCTTAGCATATACCCTAACTGGAATTTCCACCATATTTCTAACTATTATGGCACATAATAATTCTTAATAACCTTAGCCATGATTCTTACTACTAATTCCATTCATAACCATCCTCCACTTTCTCAAGACCGATATCATGACCTAGGATCATTTTCAACTTTCCCACTCATGCCCTGGTACTTTTTTTTTCATTCGGAATGTTCATATGATTCAATGTAGGAGATTGAACAAGGAAGATTATGATTTAGGTTATAAGCCCAATTATCAAGGTGACAATGGAACCAAAGGTTGGAATACATGAACACATGATGCCAAACTTGCACCTTTTAGGATTATTTCTATCACCAAATTATGCCCGTCCACCTTCATAGCTCCATTTGTCCCTATCTAAGAACTATCCTTAGTTTCCAAATTGGCTTTGTAACTAATGCTAAATGCTTTGCAACATTTCCACACTTCTAATTGTTACTTATGGGTACATAATATGGCTAGAGAATTCACATCCTCATTTTCCCTATAATATAATAGCTCTTCCTCAAGGTCCATGTCTATTGTACGACTGAAAATTTAGTATAAACAATGAGAGTTGTGAAAACCCTAGAAACCATAGTCCCCTCCAAAAACAAAAATATATTCAATTCTCCTTCCCTCCCACCCGAATCAACTCCTACACCTCCATCACTATAGTACATTCATTTTCGATCAAGAAGTAGCAACCAAATAGAGTACTGTATACTCCAATTATTTAGGGTTACAAGACAATAGTGGTTTAGTTATACTTCAATCATCGCTAGTTATACTTCAATGATTCCCAATGATATACAATAATAGGTGGGAGTGATCTCAAGGATCCGAGAGTTTAGTGCATATAGATGACGAAATTAAGATTGTATGTATATTATATTATAAAAAACAATGTTATCATACTTGAAACTAGATCTGAACAATTTTACATAAAATGACTAATTAAATAAAATATACATTAATTTTACAACTTTTAATTTAATAAATATATTCATATACATCATTTTAGATCAAAAAAAATTAACAATACACTTCTAGGAAGAGCTACAACCCTTTCGAAGGGCTATAAAGGGCTTAAATTTGAATGTTGGTTCCTATATTAAAGGAAGCTAGGTTCAAAAATTCCACAAATATAAAATAAAAATTGATAAAAAAACAATTTAATTTGAAATCTAATAAAAACACTAAATCTTAACCCGGCCCAGTGGGCCAAGTAAGTCGAGTAGGAAATGTAAATTCAAAATGGAATCTCTACCGACCAATTGGCAAAGTATATTCAAATTAAGTAGAGTGATATGGTCCTAGACTCATCATTATTTATTTTCCACAACTCTTCAATGTGATCTCGTGTGAGCGGAGAGGAACCGGTCACTCTTTAACCAGATCTACAGGCAGAGCAGGACATTGAAGTAGACAAGCTAGTTCCTGCGATTCACAAGTAAGTTCATTTTATTGTAAGTTGTGTATTATCTGATAGCTTTAACCGTTTGTATGGTATTTTATGTTGTTTCTGCAAATAATCCCTAGTAGTTATAGGGATAATAAATAAAATGGCATCATTCCATTGGCAAGGATCGTTGTTAATGTTTTTTGCAAACAAGAGTATTTTACATAAGGATCCAGTTTTAGGTTGCTAATGCTTTCAACCCTAGTTTTACACTCATATTTTGAAGAGTTGATCCACCAGATCAAATAATACATGTTTTTAGGTGCTTATCTCACAGTAATTTTTTCAACAAACTTGCTAGATCGACTGGTTCATAGTGTGGTTGGACACCCCTACGGTAAAGTGGCTAGACTCTCCACAAATATTACAAATAAAATCCTCTTTCTTTCGCTTCTAGTTTCGTTCAATTGCCTTTGACTTTTCCTCCCAAACTCTGGCTTCTATACTGGTGAAGTCAGTGGGCACAACATTTGGATAGCATTCTTATTGTTCATCATCGGATTCACAGCATTGTCACTTGAATGTGATGTCTTTTTTCATTTTAGTATTTTCAGGTGACTTTTCAGTGTTTAAAGTGGGTGGCCTAGTGTACTCTTTGCCATAAAATTGGTTGAAAAATTCATTGTCTCTTTCATCTTCTGGTGACTCGGCCATTGTGATTCGTGATAGTATGACTGGTTCTGAATGTCGTGACATAAAACCCTAGATTATTGGAAGTCTCTTGTCTAATCCCGTACGAACTAAAATGGCTACACTATTCAAAGGGGATTTATCATTCGGCTTGCAATGGACCTCTGCAACAATAAATTATCAAATTTTTCTTGGTGGCTTGAAATACTCACACTGATTCAAATTAGATTTACGAGGAATAGAATAGAGCATATTTTATCAAATTTCTAGTTATGGGTATTACAGGCATCACAATGCAGGATACCAATACCATTGGCGCTATTTGGACCAGAGTAAGGATGCTATCACATGAACCCGATGATGAGGATTTCTTCCAAAATCGTTACTCAACAATCTAACAGACCTAAAAACAACTATCTCTTCAGTATAGATGTCTCATAATTCTTGTAATCGACACTAAAAATTTGAGCAACTTACTGTCATATAAAATAGTCTCCACAAATGAAATTTAATAGCTACAGCTAAAGAAATTTCTACAGGACAAAACAAGGGTTTCATAATAGCACTGTCCACACAACCTTTTGATGGGGTAGAAGGAGTTGACATACCAATTATAGAGTAAATTTGATAGATTATTTGAGAGCTAGTGGCCTTGGTTGATCCATAACCGGTTGTTTCAGTAG
Source organism: Pseudotsuga menziesii (assembly GCA_001517045.1). NCBI lineage: Eukaryota > Viridiplantae > Streptophyta > Pinopsida > Pinales > Pinaceae > Pseudotsuga > Pseudotsuga menziesii. Next base: position 31,017 of record LPNX010827187.1, read on the forward strand.
ACCGAGTTTACCAGAATAGAAATGACCACAAAACACCTGGGTCATAGTTAATTTGGGACTCTTATCGGTACCGAGTAGCATTAGGGATTTATGAGAATAGTTGATTGGTTTGATTGATTACTTATGAATTGATGATAGATATATCATATATAGAGATGAAGTGTTTCATCTTGATATAATTGGGTGAAGCATTATAAGGTAAAAGTTTTTTCATTAAACAGTAAACACCAGTCAAGTAAAAAATGCCAGCCGGTGGATAAGATACTAGGTTACTGCATCATTTATTTTCCTCTGGAAGATGGTAAACTATAGCTTCATGAGATGCATGCAGCGCTCCATAAATCCATGCATTCAACAATAATGATAGTATTCTATAAGAGTACTAGCACAATTGTTGGATGAGTAATGCAAGGGTTAGGTCCAAGACAACTGCACCACTTGTCAGGACCCTAGGTAGCTGACTTTAAGGATGGTTCTAACATAACTACTTCAAATAAAATGTTAATTTGGACATATTTGTTGATTTAGGGTTGTATTAGCCTTTAAAGTTTAAACTTCCTCAAAATTTCCCAGTTCTACTTCTGTTATGCTATATTTGCCAACAATAAATCCATAATTAGGAGTAACTATTGTTTTGGGGATATTTTGACCCTAAGACTTGCCCATATTAGATAAGTCACACTGCCTATTACTTATTGATGTCTGGAAAGTGCCCAGACTTGAGAAATAAGGTCATGGATTGTATTCTGGAGGCGCCATTTTGTAGATGACACTTTGCTCATCGGAGGAGCCTCAACCATAATAGCAAATATATTCAAGTGGATCTTGGATCTCGTCGTGCATGCATCTAGAGGAAAATTCAACAAAGGTGAGAGTCACACCTATGGTTGGAACACCTATATTTTGTTATGTTTAATTGATAGAATTTTGGAATTTCCCTATACAAGTAATTGGACAATATTCAAGTATGTGGGCATTCCCATTTCATCAAATTCCCCAAAATCAATCACTCACTCAACATTTTAGAAAATATCAAAATTAAGATCCAATAAAAGGGTTATTAGTAGCTCAATCTAGATGGCATAGTAATTCTATTTAAATCAATTTTGTAGGAATTATTGATCTACCAAGGATGTGAAATGCAAGTCATTTCAAGCATCATGAAGAAGATTGGAACGAATATTCGTAAGTGTTTGTGGCATGTTGAGGAGACTAATGAAAATAAACGGCACTTTGTTGAGGAGGAGATAGTGAGAGACTTTCAAATTAATCGTAGAATGGGGGTCAAATACCGAAAGTTGATGAATATGACGATGTGTTCCAAGATCCTTTGGATGTGAAGAAGTGGTGGAACATTGCCCTTCATATGAAATATATTAGGGAAACAAGAGAGTGATGTTTCGATTGTATTTGTGCAAGACCTTTTCATCTTTAATCAAATATCATTTTTCATGGGTTCCAGGTAATGGAAAAGGAATAAAGATTAACGCTATCATAATTCTAGGAATATTAATGTTATCATAATTCTAGGTAGAGTGTCAATATGCTCTCACATGAACCTTAGCAGTGTAAAAAAAACATTTTCTAGTCGTGGACTATGATGCAATAGCTTTGCCACCTTCCTTCACTATTGGATTTGGCTATCTAATTCTACATCCATATTTCATTATCAACATTGGAATGTATGGACAAGTCCATAACAAGTTGAATTCGTAATCCATCCCATCCATTTGATGAGGACCCCAAAAATCAACAACCCATGAAATGTGTGGAGGAAAAGTTGTGCGAGGATATCACTAACCATTGGCCTCAATAATTTATATCCACCATTGATTTTTTTTACCCCCATCCAGTAGTCATCAATCCACATGGTTTTTTCGCATGCATGTGACCATTTAAGATCAACCACCCTTTCTCCAGTGTATGAAATTAAATGTCTTAGTTCAAACTTAATGGAATCTAGTGACAAACATATTGTTCAAGAGGAAGTACATTTGAAGAAGGGCCTTCCTAAAACATTAAGTCTTTTAATTGACAAATGGAATCATACTTAGAAATTGGATTACAGGAAACTTTCACTTCAATGCAAAACATGACATGAATATGGATACTTTGTAAGAGATTGTAAGCAATCCACTACCCATAATAACACAAAGGAAAATGAATTAAACTGGAAACAAGTGAAACAAGGATTGGAATTAGTTGTTAACATAGGTCCCTCAACTCGCAAAGAATAAACCTATAAAACTTCCTCCAACAAATTCATTGTTATTTGGCATGCGAGACAGAATCCACCTCTAAAAAACCAAATGCGACCCATATCTGAAGTTGAAGCCCTTCCACAACCTTGATACATCCTCATTTATTCTAAAACAACTATTGAAGAAACCTCTCCATTAATGGAATCCCTGGAAACACATGGCCTGGTGCCTAATGTTGAAGTGATATATTCCTAAGTAATTAGTGGTGTAGTTACTAAGAAGAAAGAAAAACAAGAAGAATAACAAGTCTCTAAAAATACTAGAAGAAATACACTAAAAACAAAAGTGATGAAATAACGATGTAAGAGAAAAATCTAGGATTACAAAATTCTATAAAAAGCTCTTTTATATTTGATACTAAAAGCTACCCTTCAAAAAGCCTTGGAATCTAGAAGTTGGTAGATCGTTCCATAGTGTTTCACAACCTTCATTAGGGAAATAATGATTGTATTTTTCTATAGTTGGAGAGGGTTACTAAGTAGAAATAAAATGTACCAATAAAAGATCCTATAAGAATGGAAAGACGTGTTGGCCTTCTACTCTAAGAGACAAAACAAAAAAAGAAAGAAATGTCAGAAATAAGGAAAAAGTGTTGGTGAACAAGTTCTTGCATAATAGTGAGAGCTAGGGGATCATCTAGGGATTTTTCCACTCCATGGGACTCATATTTCTTTGATTTCCCATCCCATCAACCCACATAACACCGGATCTTTGTGAACCTAGTAAACAAGGATTCTAGGCATCAAATCAGGTTTTTCAATGTATATGCCCCCATACAATATGGAGAAGAGATGGATTACTAGAAAAATTTCATAGAAGAGCATTGTATTAGGTGACTTCAACAGAATTTTGTCAAAAAAATTTAAAAGGAAGGCACTACGGTGAGGGATAAATTCATGGAAAAAATGGGCATACTTGATAACATAGCAGGATTTGATATACATTGTTCCAAGAAGGGTAAATACACATCATTGCTCAGTTAGATTGTGTTTTCAATACATAACGATTTTTTCTAGATAACACCCTCATTAGTTCAACTATTATTCCCTATGAAACTATAGACCATGATCTCCTATCTCTTATTTTCCATTCCACTATGGCTATAGGAGAGTTAGGTTTGGGAAATCATTCGACAAACTTGGGAAACAAGTATCCAAGGATCGATGACTTTTGTATGGGAATTTAATTTGAGATTGGTAAAGTCATATTTGAAGATGTGAGTAAAGGCTTCATATTGACCCCTTTTTAAAGAGAAACTAAGCATATAAGAGCATCTAAGTTGATCACAATGCTTAGTAAGAATGGAAGGTAAGGAAGTCTCAAAATAAGACATTTGGGAGGAAAGAGAGTTAAATACAAAGCTTTGACATGCATGTAGGCAAGAGAAGAAACAATTGAGGCTTAAATCAAGAAGTTTATTTCAAGTTGGAGACAAAAATACTACCTTTTTCTGTAATCAAACCAAGTCCAAGTAGTTGAGGAATAATGTTATAGAAATAGAAAGGGGACATGATACTGGATTAACATAGTTTCAAGAAATACAAAGGAGGCCTTCATGCATTTCAAAGAGTTATACGCTGCGGAGGTGAAAGATGAACCCAATACATCCCTCATTTAGTAAGTGAAGTTGAAAATAGGCAAATAGGCAAAGAAATTTCAAAGGAAGAAGTAGTCGAGACGATATGGGGTTTCAAGTAAAACAAATTTCCAGGATAAAATGGATTCTTAGTACATTTTTTCAAGGCATGTTGCTCATTTATCAAATGTTATCTTTGCAAAATACATAATTGGGACAGGAAGAGATCGAAAATAAAGAATAGTGAGCTGATTTCAAATTTGACAACGTCTTGTCCAAATATACAACATTTGTAGAATAGGGTTAGTGAGGTGCTTTCGTGCCTCAACCCACTCCAAGGCTTGTTAATAAAACTTGAGCCTACTGCTCTTCACTAAAAGCAATGATTTTTATTGGATTTCGATTTCTTTCTTGTCATTTTCATGGTTTCTTGAGAATAATATATTGCCCCTAGATCCATCAAAGATGAAGTAGCTTTTTATCCAACGATCCTTGCCACCCTTCTCTAATTGGTCATAATATTGTGGAGAAAGTAGTAGAAGTTTCTATCATTTCCTTTGATGATGAGGTAAGTATGAATATCAATTTATGCAAATATCGTGCTATGATATGCCATTTTAACAATTTTGGTCACAACATCAAGATCTCCATAAGTAGATTTTCGAGAACCCCAACCTATTAGTTTCCAATACAATCCCCATATTTAATGGATCCATGGGAGGTTGTTAACCATGTCATGAGTCCTGAAGTAGCTGTTGACCACCAAATTAACAATCTCCACCTCAACACCGACTAGGGTACTCGAGAACAATCGAGCGGGCTCAAACCCACAACTTTTGAATTGAATACAAATTTTTGGCCCACATTGTCATTAAACGAAAAGGCCAACCTATTAGTTTATAATACAACTGTCAAAGTTAATGGATCCACAAGAGGCTATTAAACAATTTCATGAGTCTTGAAAAAGGTGTTGACCACCAAATCAACATCCTAAGATTTAAAAATTTCCAACTTCATAGATTTCAAATTTGCACACATATCCCGTAAATGTTTTGTTGCCCAAATTTTTTCCTCCCATAGCATGTTCCACCACCTTTCCAATCTTCAATTCCATAAGGGTTTGAGGGAAAAATATTGCAAGGGCTATAGTGTACTAGATATTGGCTAACAATATATCATATAATATGTTAAATCAAAGATTTAGAAATTCTCTATCCAATGGAATTGATTTAGTTGCAATCTAATTAGTTTATAAAAATTCATGTCCTATAGAAGACCCGCAACCATCATCGTAAGCCCTAAAAAGGAGCATATTTCAAACTGCAATATCTCCTTCATCCTAACTCCGATTTGAGCAATGTTTTGTGAATTCATCTATTTTTATGAGGATAATATACATATATACCTTGTTTTTGGAAATTCTTCTATAATAAAAAAACCAATCCAAGTGACGTGCCCTTCTTTTTTGCTCTTCGAAAACCTACAAAATAGAAGGAAAAATTTCTTTGTTTTTTTCCGTAGAAAGTGTTTGGATACCATTTTTTGTGTACCTTAATAGACATGAAGATAGAATATAGAAAACACAAGAATTATCTTTCATGAAAGATTTAAACTATCAACCGTGCATGGAGTCCAAATGATTTGGTAATGTGTTTTTTATTTGGCATGAAACTTAATGTATTCCTTATGATGATCTACACCACATTGAAGGCCCCACTATTAAAGTATCCTTAATGTTGACATCCATCATTGAGAGTTCTCTTAGCCAATAACATCAACTACTTTCTATATATATGATGTCAAAAAGAGAGAATAAACTCAAATCGACTAACTTATTCACCATATTATGTTGTAGTAACACACATTAGCTTTCACTCATCGTGCCATGTTGTTAAAATGAAAGCTAACTCTAGGTATAATTCCATTAACTAACACACATTAAATCATCGTGCCATGTTGTTAAAAGAAAAGCTAACTCCAGTTAGATTTACATCATAGTGTAATGAACTAACGCACATAAGCTTTCATTCATAGTGCCATGCTATTAGAAGGAAAGCTAACTCCAGCTAGATTTGCATCATGGTATAATTTATTTGATGACAATGTGGTTGTGTTAGATGAAAAACTTCTTTATGAAAACTAATAGAAATTAGCTTTTACTCACAGTGCAATGTTTTAAGAATGTAAGCTAAATCCACCTAGATTTCCATCATGGTGCATTGTGATTGATGACAATGTGGTTGTGCTAGCTCTAGTCTTCGTGTAATGAACCAACACACATAAGATTTCCCTTATAGTGCCACGTTGTTTGAAGGAAAGCTAACTCCAACTAGATTTCCATCATGGTGTAATGTATTTGATGCCAATGTGACTGCGTTATATGGAAAACTACTTTATGAAAGCTAAAAAATATTAGCTTTACTCACCGTGCAATGTTTTAAGAATGACAGCTAACTCCTTCTAGATTTTCATCATGGTGCATTGTGATTGATGACAATGTGGTTGTGCTAAATGGAAAACTACACTATGAAAGCTTACACACATTAGAGTTCACTCACCGTGCAATGATTTAAGGATCAAAGCTAACTCCAGATAGATTTCCAACATGGTGCAATGTCATTGATGACATTGTTGTTATGTTACATGGAAAACTACCTTATGAAAGCTGACACACATTAGCTTTCACTCACAGTGCCATATTGTTAAAATGAAATCTAACTCTAGCTAGATTTCCATCATGGTGTAATGAGATAACACACATAAAATTTCCCTTGTAGTGCCATGTTGCTAGAAGGAAAGCTAAATCAAGCTAAATTTCTATCATGGTGTAATGTATTTGGTAACAATGTGGCCATGTTAGATGGAAAACTACCTTATGAAAGATAACAGACATTAGCCTTACTGACCGTGCAATTTTTTAAGAACGAAAGCTAACTCTAGCTAGATTTCCATCATGGTGGATTGTGATTGATGGCAATGTGGTTGTGTTAAATGGAAAAATACATTATGAAAGCTAACACACATTAGATTTAACACACCATGTAATGATTTAAGGACGAAATCTAACTCCAGCTAGATTTTTATCATGATACAATGTGACCAATGACGATGTGGTTGTGTTAGATGGAAAATTACCTTCTGAAAGCTAACACAGATTAGGTTTCACTCATCGTGCCATGTTGTTAAAATAAAAGCTAACTCCAACTAGATTTTAATAATGGTGTAATGCATTTTATGACAATGTGGTTGTGTTATATGGAAAACTACCTTAGGAAAACTAACCCAGATTAGATATTACTCAGCGTGCAACGTTTTAAGAATGAAATCTAACTCTAGCTAGATTTCCAACAGGGTGCATTTTGATTGATGACAACGTGGTTCTGCTAAATGGAAAACTATGTTATGAAATCTAACACACATTAGCTTTCACTCATCCTTCCATGTTGTTAAACAGAAATCTAGCTCCAACTAGATTTTCATAATGGTGTAATGAACTAACATACATAAGCTTTCACTCATAGTGCCATGTTAGAAGGAAAGCTAACTCTAGCTAGATTTCCATCATGGTCTAATGTATTTGATGACAATGTGGTTGTGTTAGATGGAAAACTACCTTATGAAAGAAAATAGACATTAGCTTTTACTCACAGTACAATGTTTTAAGAACAAAATCTAACTCTAACTATATTTCCATCATGGTGCATTGTGATTGATGACAATGTTGTTGTGCTAGATGAAAAACTACACTATGAAATATTACACACATTGAATTTCACTCACCATGCAATGATTTAAGGATGAAAGCTAACTCCATCTTGATTTCTAACATGATGCAATGTGATTGACGACAATGTGGTTGTGTTACATGAAAAACTACCTTATGATAGCTAACACACATTGGTTTTCACTCATTGTGCCCTGTTGTTAAAATGAAATCTAACTCGAGCTAGATTTCTATCATGGTGTAATGAGCTAACACACATAAGATTTCCCTTATAGTGCCATGTTGTTAGAAAGAAATCTAACTCTACCTAGATTTCCATCATGGCGTATTGTATTTGATGACAATGTGGTTGTGTTAGATGGAAACTACCTTATAAAAGCTAATAGATATTAGGTTTACTCAGCGTGCAATGTTTTAAGAATAAAAGTTAACTCCAACTATATTTCCATCATGGTGCATAGTGATTGATGACAATGTGGTTGTGCTATATGAAAAACTACACTATGAAAGCTTGCACATTAGATTTCCCTCACCATGCAACTATTTAATGATGAAATCTAACTCCAGCTAGATTTCCAAAACAACGCAATGTCCTTGATGACAATGTGGTTTTATTACATAGAAAAATACCTTATGAAAGCAAAAACACATTAGTTTTCACTAATCGTGCCATGTTGTTAAAATAAAAGCTAACTCCAGCTACATTTCCATCATGGTGTAATGAGCTAACACACATAAGCTTTCCCTTATAGTGCCATGTTGTTAGAAGGAAAGATAACTCTTGAGCTATATTTATATCACAGTGTAATGTATTTGATAACAATGTGGCCATGTTAGATGGAAAACTACCTTATGAAAGCTAGCATACATTAGTTTTACTCATTGAGTAATGTATTAAGAATGAAAGCTAACTTTAGCTAGATTTTCATCATGGTGCATTGTGATTGATGCCAATATCGTTGTGCCATATGTAAAACTATATTATGAATACTAACACACATTAGATTTCACTTACCATGCAATGATTTAAGGATGAAATCTAACTCTAGCTAGATTTCCATCATGGTGCAATGTGATCAATGACGATGTGGTTGTGTTAGATGGAAAACTACCTTATGAAATCTAACACACATTAGATTTCACTATTTGTGCGATGTAGTTAGAAGAAAAGTTAACTTCAGCTAGATTTCAATTATTGTACATTGTGATTGATGACAATGTGGTCATGCAAGATGGAAAAATAACTGATGAAGGCTTACACACATTATATTTTACTCACAGTGCAATGATTTAAATATTAAAGCTAACTCCAGCTAGATTTTCATCATTATGCAATGTGATTGATGACGATGTGGTTTTTTTAGATGGAAAACTATCTTACAAAAGCTAACTCACATTATCTTTCACTCATCATGCCATGTTAGAAGGAAACTAACTCCAGCTAGATTTCCATCATGGTGCAATGAGCTAAAACACATAATCTTTTACTCATCGTGCCATGTAGTTAAAAGGAAAGCTAACCCTAGCTAGATTTCATAATGGTGAAATGAGCCAACACACATAATCTTTTACTCATTGTGCCATCTTGTTAGATAGAAAACTACCTTACAAAGGTAACACACATTAACTTTCACTTATCGTGCCATGTAGTTAGAAGGAAAACTAACTCCAGCTAGATTTTCATCATGGTATAATGAGTTTACACACATAGCTTTTACTCATCATGCCATGTTGTTAGAAGGAAAACTGACTCTAGCTAGATTTGCAGCATGGTGTAATGTATTTAATGAAAATGTAGCTGTTTTAGATGGAAAAATACTTTATAAAAACTAACACATATTAGCTTTCACTCACCATGCAATTTTTTAGGAACGAAACCTAACTCCAGCTAGATTTTCATCATGGTGCAATGCGACTGATGACAATGTGGTTGTGTTATATGGAAAACTACCTTATGAAAGATAAAACACATTAACTTTCACTTATCGTGCAATGTTTTAAGAACGAAATCTAACTCCAGCTAGATTTGCATCATGGTGCCATGTGATTGATGACAATGTGGTTGTGCTAGATGGAAAACTACCCTATGAAACATAACACACATTGTGTATTGTTTGAAGAACGAAAAATAACTCCATCTATATATCCATCATGATGCAAAGTGACTGATGACATTGTTGTTGTGTTAAATGTAAACTATCTTATGAAAAATAACACACATTTTCTTTCACTCGTCGTTCCAAGTTGTTAGAGCAAAAGCTAACTCCAACTTAATTTTGGTCATAATCATGGAGTTAGCTTTTGCTCTAACAACCTGGCACGATGAGTGAAAGCAAATATCATGGAGCTAGCCTTTGCTATAACAAATTGACATGTATGTTTAGATAGAATCTCTTATTTTATGACAATGTGGTTGTGCTAGATGGAAAACTACCATATGAAAGCTAACACATATTAACTTTCATTCGCCATGCAATTTTCTTATAAGGTAAACTAATTCGAAATAAATTTCCATAATGGTGCAATGTGTTTGATCATAATGTGGTTATGTTGGATGAAAAATTACCTTATGTAAGCTAACACTATGATTCGCTATTATCATGAGCCATTTAATGATCATCATGATTAGCTATTATCATGAACTCTACAATTGTTTTTGTACATATAGTTACAAATAGAATGATGTGTGCATTTCTAATATTTTTGAATTCATATTTTTTTCAATAATTTGAAATTGCAGTAATACTTTTTTTCATTTTTTTTCTAGAAACAATGGAGTTTGATGCGAGTAAAATTGCAAAAGAAGCGACTTCAAAAGGTTAGAGTTCTTTATCTTCTTCATATGTATGAATTGAGATGTTATAAAATATGTTTTCATAGTACTCTTTAATTGATGCTTTTAATTGTTTTTGAAACTACTGTTATATTTTCTACAAATGTTTTGAGATGCTAAGAACCATGATGCAAATGAAATTTCAAAGAAATCATCAAGGAAAAGAAAGAATACAAATATGACACTACACAAGTCTCCAACAGTTGGCATGGCATTTTCAAATTTAGTTATTTACAAATAATTATACTATATTCTAGTATGCAATTTCACACTAGATGAACTTTGATATATCATTATGTTGGTAGTAAACTTCCATAGCACATAAAATTCCTTGTTCTTCTGCATGTGAATGAAAAATTCATTGTTCTTCTGAATGTGAGCTAAAATGATGTATTATATGGTATATTATTAATGTTTGATATTTCATGTTTTCTTTAACCATTGCAAACAATTTTTTCTACTATTGTTTTCAGATACTATTGAATCTAATGCAAATGAAACTACAATTAAAGCATCTAATGAAAAACAAAAAGCAACTGGTACACAATCAAAGCCTACTCAAATTGGTATGGTAGTTTTATATCTTATTAATTCTAATTTAGTATTGTTAGACTATATGATATTTTCAAATTTTAATAGAATATCAAATGACAATATTTATAATTATAATTTCTTATTCTCGTTTTCAGAATTGATCAGTTCAAAAGCAAGTGAAATGCCAAATCCATCAATCATGCAACAAGAAATACTTCATTCAAGTCAAAATATTATGAATGCACCAATTTCTACTTCTACTTTTCAAATGATTACAAAGTATAATACATCCAATGAATATGAGTTTGTGGGAGATCGGTATGTTCAGATAGAATGTCCTCCAAATATGTTCCCTGATATGTGTCTGTTTGGATCCATAGATGAAAAACATCCAATTATATTAGGGATAGTTTTTAATTGTTATGCTCGTGGTGAGACTGACATTGTCTTTCAAGTGGAGGCTATCAATGAACAAGAAATAAAATTAGTCTCTTGTCCAGTGCAGTAAACAAAATTTAGACCAGATTTAATTGAAGATTCAAGTAAAGATACGCCAAACACAGTGAACGAGTCAATTTTTAAGTTGAATAGTTACGAAAGCTTCAATAAATCACGGTTAAAGAGTTGCACAAATATTTTAGAATGTATCACAAAAGTTATAAAATATCTCAATGTCAAAAAGATGAGAACATCATCTGTGCTTCTTTATTTGCATCAAAGAGGTAAATTACCTCATAAAATACAAGAAGATAGACTTGATGCTCATATTCATGCTTTAAGGAGAATATATCTAAAAGATTTGGAAGAAAGCATTGCATCAAGTGGTTTCACACCTACTACAGAATTTAAAAAAACTAAGAAAATGGAAACTGAGACAGTGAAACTTGTAGATAATTGTGATGAAATTCATGAATACTTCAAGGAATGTTATTTATTTTCAAACTCCTTCAACATAAAGGTGGATGTTAAAAGATGCAGAGACGCACCAAAAGTGTTTAAATTGAGATCACGAGATGATGCAAATGTTCAGGTGTTGGTGAAATCTTTTTTAGAAAAATTTCAAACATCATTGCCCAATGCTCTCTTGATTCCATTTGATATAAATGAGCCTGATCCACTAGTAAACCATGTGAAAATTGTAAATGAGATAGAATAAACACTATAAATGTTAACTTTTGCATAGTTGATGGCCAACATACCATTCAAGCTGCCAAAGAAATTATAACAAATCCCAAGTATAGTGTATCTGTGGAGGCAAAAAAAAGTATAAAGAACGTTCTGCTCGATTCTTGGATCCATTAGTTGATCCCAATGTTGTGATTTGCATTTGTTGTCAATTAAATTCTGGATATAATGTCTTCTTCAAAACTCCTTTCATTGATTGTCTGCGCTCTGCACGACAGTTCTTAATTGCCAATGACAAATTAAAGAAAAGGAGGATTGGAAATTCTAAGACATCAGATGACAATGTATGTAATTTTAATTATTTTTTCACCTAAACTATTTTAATAATGGATTATTATTATTAGATATTGACTTATTTAATTTCAAAATATTATTCATATTTTCATATATAAATTGAATTCTTATTAGTTTATATTTGTTATTTTTAACACGTTAACGATGAAATGTTGTGCTCCTTCTTTGATTGTCCACTTTGAAATTTTGCTAATAAAAAAATGCTTTTATATCTTGATCAACCTGTTCGGGATAAATGGGACACTGTTTTTAATTGTTACCAATTAGGTACATTCGTCTATTCTCCGAGCCAACCTGGTTCTCAAAAGTACAAGATAAATCATCTAAATACTTTGATAGCTACTTCTTTTCGCCCCCTTTAGGGATTAACCATTGAATAAATTGGCTCTGTAGTAGATAAGATATTGGATGGAACCATTTGGTTTTCTATTCCATTGAACCATCCAATTGATGCCATAAAATTAAAATATTATTGTTCTACATTCAAAAGAAAAAGAACAATCTTCGATACAATGTTTCAATACTTTCAAAGTCACGATAATATATTGAATGATAAGGCTTTTACCACATCCAACATTCTTGAGCATTATGAAATAAATGATATCATATTTGCCAATTTCTGTACAACTGTTGAAGGGTCTACTTATGTAAAAGGCTTGCGGAAAACAAAAATAGAGTCCTTTTCTCAGCAAGCATGTGAAGTACTCAACAGATTAATAAGTGGATCAAAAAATGTTCAACAAGATGACATCTTTGAATTTGGGTGTCAGTTTGGGGGCCCTAGTATTCTGTCAACACTTTTGCACACTTTCCTTTCTCTGGTTGAGCCTGTACTATATACCGACCTTGTTGTTCTAGATGCACTTGCTTTGAAAGAAGAATCATTCCACATGGCTTATTATATTGAATTTTTTTTATTTTTTATCGACAAAAATGGGTTGATAGAATTTACTATAGTTCTGTTAGAAGACCTTTGGTCATTTAAAGATGTCCACCAAGCTTTGGAAATTTCCGTAAAGAACTATAAGTTCAAGTATAACATCACTAAGGGCATTTATAGGTACAAACAAAATTTGTTTAGTTATGATATAGTTTTAACTATACATTTTAATACCATAGAATTAAAAAAGGTTGAGGCTCAAGAACACTCTCACAGTTTTAAAAACATATTTGATCAAAGTGAGAGAGATGTTGAATTCTGGGTGGATTTATTGGAAAAACACCAACAAAAGATGTAAGTGAATGTAATTTTTTCTCTTTATGCGGGGACAAATTTAATCAAAGCTTGTCTTAACTATAAAATAAGAATTGCATGCATTGTACAAAAAGAGTCACAAAGGAGAACCATGTTGAAAATTCACAAAGCTTTTCAACTGTCACGATCAACATCCATCAACATCCTCGAAAATTCAGGTACCACATTTTGATGTTTCCATTATAATTGTTTGGTTTTATCATTGTTTAGAAGTCTTAATTGCCTAGTTTAGTACATAGACTAATGATGGGGATTGTAAAGTAGAAAATGTCGATAGTGGCCGACAAAACAACCTTCAAGATAATGTGGATAATATTGAAAAAGGTTTGGAAATTGAATCCAAAAGAGAAGAATATATCATATTAGGTACGCAATTTTTTTGATTGTTTCTCTTGTTTTTATTTAATATTATCTTTTCAACTATTAAACCCAATCTTGATGAACTCCTTGGAAAATTTTTGTACTAAACTTCCTTAGATGTTTTTATTATATTGATTTGGATTATATTTTGTTTATAATTCTTAATTCACAAGTTTTTTTACTGCAATGACTAATGATGGATATTGTAAAACAAAAAATGATGAAAATGGGCAACAAATAAATAATCAAGTTAATTTAGAGAACAAAGAGACAAATTTGGATGTGGAAATAGAAGGGAATGAAATTATTTTACCAGGTACATAATTTTTTTTGCTATTCATCTTGTTATTTTTTAAATCTATTTATTTGCCATATTGCATAACAATTTTGATTGTTGATTATAGGGAACTATAAGAACAAAGGCATTGATCAAGACCATGGTCACAAAATGATGGAAATGGAAAATCCATTAACATATCAAATTTTGGTAGCATGTACTTACTTTGAACTCTCGTTTCTCTTGTATTCTGTTGATTATAGTTCACAAATACAATGAATATAATAATTAGGATAATGTGTAACAAAGCTAAAAAATATGAACATACTATATCGATTATTTATCATGGTTAATTGTTTGTTTAGTTATTTAATGAATTTTATTCATTGTCACAATATTTTCTTTATGGTACAATTTATTTGATGACAATGTGCTTGTGCTAGAGGGATAGCTTTCCTACACTCTCCGATGTTGTTAGAAATGCCATTGTGCTTCTGCTTGAAGTAAAACTAGCATACATTATATTTCCTTCATTTTGCAGTGAATGTATCTGATAACAAAGTGGTTGTACTAGTATGAATGCTAACACGTGCTAGCTTTCATTCACTATGCAATGTTGTTATAAATTCCCTTGTGCTTGTGCTAGAAGGAAAGCTAACTAAGGTTAGCTTTCATTCACTATGCAATTTGGTTATAAATGGCCTTGTGTTTGTGCTAGAAGAAAAGCTAACCGTGTAATGTTGTCAAAAATGCTCCTGTGCTTGTGCCATAAAGAAACCAACCTTATGTAACATTTCTTTTGTTGTCCAAAGTATGAACTTGATGACAATGCCATTCTGCTGGTAGGAAAGCTATCACATGTTATATTTCATTCAATGTGCAATGATGTTGTTAGAAACGACCTTTCGCTGATGGTAGAATGAAAGCTAACATGAATTAAATTATATTTATGATTTAATGTATTTAATGATAATGTGGTTTTACTAGAAGAAAAATTAGCATGTTATTTAATGAATTTTATTAATTGTCACAATTCATAATATTTTTCATGTTTATTATAGTCACTAGAAATGACAACAAAGACATTGATCAAGAGAATGTGGAACAAAGTTGTAAGCAAGAACACAATATCGTATCAGGTATATAAAAAGGTTTTCTTTCTTGTTTTCATATTTAGTGAGTTTAATTCACTGTAACATTTCATAAGATATTAATTGTATATCATAGAGGCAAACACAAACAAAGATAATAATAGGAAGATAGTGAAACAATGTTAAAATCAAGAACAAAATCTAATATTAGATATGTATAGCTTGTCAACTTGTAATTATCATTTGTTTAATGATTTTTATTCATTTTCACCATTTTTTAAATGTTTAATACATAGACAAATAAGGATAACAAAGAGAATGATGAAGTGCAAATCTATAATCATGAACATAATATCATATTAGGTATTTCTAACTTGTCTTATTTTTTTGTTATTTTTAAAATTTTAGTCCTTGTGAGAATGATAACATTTTAGATGTTTATTATGGGGACAAATAAAAAGAATAACACTAGCAATTATCACAATATTAAAGATGTATAGATGTACTTCTTTTTAAAAGTGGAATTGCAAATGTTTTCTTTCATTACCAATTAAGTAATAAACGTGTTATATTAAAAAAATAGATCAAAAGAATATTTAAATTCGTATTCCATTAAACGTTTAATGTTTTATTCTCTAGGTTCTATCTGGATATTGCGACAAAGTAATGGCCAATCTGAAAACAGTATACAAAGTACTTAAGGTGAGTGTATTTTTTCAACAATTATTTCTTAATGATTTTTGTAGCATGAATACAATGGCTTGACTATTTTATCTGTTATTGTGTTGCAGAAAAAATAAATGGAAAAAAATTAGTTATATTTGAATTAAAAGACATTTTTTTATTACAACGTTGATGATGATGCAACAAGAGAACATATTGAGAAAATAGGAAGGGTTGCAGATTGCGCAATAGATAAACAACAAATATGGTTTCATCCACATGAAAAATATTTTCTTGAAGTGTGTTTCAAGAATGAATCTCTCGATATTGGAATTTGGTCGACTAATTTGAAGCTAAACACGTCAAGAGTTCTAAAAAATTTGGTTTCAGATATATCACAAAGTTAACTTGTGTTTATGCGGACTTCTTCAGAATGCAAGCCACAAAAAGGAAATAAGACCGTTGAGAATCCAACAAAAGTTATACATGCTAAATATTTGAAAAAAGTGTGGGATACATATAGTCAATATGATGTAACTAACAATGTTATAGTGTATTGTTCATATGAGAGAGTTAAAGAAAACCCCACAGAAAATGTGATTCTTGCAACTCCATTCGTTGGAAATAACCAAGGGGATAAATGGTTGATCAATGAGCTATGGAGAATGTTGAATAAGTTCAACAAAGAAACAGATGTTTGAGATACTTTGAAGGCTTTTGGGTGATGAATTGTTCTTCATTATATGTATGACCTCATGAATTATTACTATACATGCAACATTTTTCAAATTAAGTTCTTATATTTTATTATGCTTTGTCATTTTTAGATGTTAACATATTTTTATTTTATTATTATTTTTATATAAATATATTGAGTTAATAAAGGTTGCTGAATTCAATTGATGTTTAATGTATGAAGTTGGATGTAGAGATTATTAGATAAATGGTAAGTTTGTTTGAATTGGACCATTCAATTAATTATAGCATGTGTGGTTTAATTGATCATTATATCTCTTATAAATTACTGGTTTGAAGAATGGTTAAATGTGAATCTATAAAATTTTTTTATTTCAGCATATGATTAGGTTGTCTGTGGAAATTAACATATAAATAATTTGATTGCTTGTATTGGGCCCTTGTAATTATATTTTCCATTCATAGTGCTAGAAGGAAATTTACTATATGAAAGCTAACATGCATTAACATTGATGAAAATGTGGTTAGAAGGAACTCTAACATGAATTATATTTCCTTCAAGACGTAATGCATTTGATTACAGTGTGGTTGTGTTAGGTGGAAAACTAGCATATGAAAGCTAATTCGTTTAATTGTTTGAATTGTGTCATTGTAATTATATTTTCCCATTGTAGCTTTATGAACTATTATTAATAACAAAAATAAAGTAGAATAAAAGTATTTGATTAATGTATATGTTATCATATCACTAGTTCAATGAATAGAATGAGGCTACTATAATTATATTTTTTAATTGCCATTTAACTCCTTATATGATTCCCTTCGTATAATAATGGAAAAAATTGAGAGTAGATAGGAATTACAAGAATTTTAATATAATTTTAAATATTATGTTTTGATGTCTTTAAGTAATGAAATGGAGCTATGTTAATGTCAATTATGTTTGTGGTTGCAGCACATATGGGAATTAATATCAGTTGAAATATGTTATTGATCTTTGAAATGGAAAGAGTGCTCTTCACGTCATATACTAGAGATGAACCTAATTGTCCTACGCAAAGAATACCAGATTGGGAAATTGGTGACAAGTCCTATTTTTAAGGCCTTTTCAGTCATAATTATTAAAATACTGCTTAAAAATTATGATGTTGCAATATGGACATTAAATGGCACATATAAGTACATTTAACATGTACTTGAAAAATTATATATTGATATAAGACACTTTGAATTCACATGGGATACGTCACATTGTCATTCGCAAAAAAAATTCAAAGCAGGGGGTACAATACAATATTATGAGAAAAGGTTGAGCGACGTGTGGTCCCAGTATGGAGATAAATATGGAGAATCAAATGTATTTCTAATAGATACATCAAGTCCTACTTCTCAATTTGTTGGATATCGGTCAAACCATATCTTAATAAAGGCCTATACAGGAGAAGAGCATGATACTTGGCTGATGCAAGTTTAATTACCCTTTCTTAAGACACTTCATCGTATCAAAGGGAAATATGAGTACATTAGAATGTTCAATAGAACATCAACTTCATTGTAATAGATGATGATTTTTTTTCAGAAATTTGATCACAAAAAGCATTCTGATTTTTCAATACAACTTGGACATACTTTTTAGTGTTTATATATATTTTGAAATATATGGGAATTTATAGTTATATTAATATATATTTTTGTTATTGTTTAAAATTGATTTTGCATTGGCTTTCATATTTATTTACTTATGTGCATTACTACTTGTGTATAAAATGAAATTAAAAGTTTAAAATAATGATGCAATTCTTACCAAAAAGATTATTATCATTTACTTGATAATAAATGCTAGGCAGTCTATTCACGTTAAATTAATACGAAATGGGTCATAGGTGATTTAGTTAAATGTTTTGAACTATTTAAGATATTTGATTTCTCAATCCAAAGCTTCTCCTAAATTTATATACTTCAATAAATTATTTTTTGTAACCATGATCATAATCATTGACTTAATGAATTTTAGTTGCTGATAGTATGCATTCATATGAATTTATAAATGAGATATGTGATTTTGAAAAAAAAAAATTTGCAAAAAATTTTTAATTTTACTTGCTTTCTTTGAAATTATATGGCATTAGACTCCATTGTTTTTAAAAATAAACGAAAAAATTCAAGATCATTGCACATAGAATGAGAGCCACCTCTAGATTACATTCTTGTAACTTTGACTATAGGAACGCTAAAAGGTAGAGATGTAGCTTTCCTAACTTTCCATCTAACACAAACACAATTACATTGCATCGTGAGTTAGTTTTTATATGTTAGTTTTTCATCTAACATATCCAGATTGTCATCAAATACATAGCACCATGAAGGAAATCTAACTTAAGTTCGCTTTCCTTATAACAACATTGCAGGGTGAATGAAAGCCAATACATGTTAACTTACAAATGTTAGCTTTCCATCTAACAAAACCACATTGTCATCATGTACATTACATTGATAAGGAAATCTAACTCAAGTTATCTTTCCTTCTAGTAACATTGCATGGTGAATAAAATATAACACATGCTATTTGTTGATTTTTCATTACTTATAATATGCATTAATACTCGTGTATAAACGTGAAATTTAAATTTTGAAAAAATGATGCAATTCTTACCAAAAAAATTAGAATCATTTAATTGAAAGTAAATGCTAAGTGTACTACTCATGTTAAATTAATATGAAATGGATCATAGCTGATTCAATTGAACTTTATGAACTATTTAATATATTTGATTTCTCATTTGAAAACTTTCCATATATTTGTATACTTAAATCAATTAATATTTATAATCATAAGTATAACATATTTTAAAATAATATGGCATAATGACTTCGAATTGCCTATAATATGCATTAATATGAATCTATAACTGAGGGATGTAATATTAAAATAAAATTGCATTGCAAATAAAATTGTATTTCTTAAAAATAATTTAATTCATAATGAGTGTTTGATGGATGTAATGTTAAAATTAAATTGCATTGAAAATAAAATTGTATTACTTAAAAATAATTTAATTCATAATCAGTTTTAAGTGGAGTGTTCAATGTCATTAGAGGAAATACATAAATGGGTTAAGTTTTTGAATTTTTGGAACTATAATGCATTTGAATTCATTGTCCAATGATAATTTTTTAAAAATTCATATTTTTAAAATAAATTAAAATCATACCATATTTGTCAACAATCCAAAAAGTTCTTTTATTGTATTTTAGTTAATTATATGCATGAATATGAGTGCATAAATGTGATAAATACATTTTGAAATAAAACTACATATAAACTACTATGATGCATTTTGTTTTTTAAATTTTTAGAATTTCTTGATAATCTGTGTTAAGTAGAATATTCATGCTAAATTTAGGAGAATACGGCTCATAGATTAATGACATGATTGTTTTTTGGTTTCCTCGAATATATTAGATACAAAACCTCTTGCAACATAGCATGTCAAAATTAAGTTTTTTGCAATTTCTTTGGATTATTTCTTTTCAATACATCTCAATGTCTCGCCGTTCTTAACATTTAATAAATTATGGATATTTATACATGCATCATTATTTGTGGCCAATACCCATGTTCTACTTCTAATTGAGACAATGTTTTCTTTTGAATGTTTGACTACTAAAGTTTTAGAATAAGTAATGATAAAATTATAATTGAAGAAATAGTTTCCTCGATTAATCATGGTAAATGGGAGAATCATTTGTCATAGATGAGTGACTTTGGATACACACTTAATCTTGAAAATCAATATCTTAAATAACTTATTTGTAGTTACTTTGAATCATTAGTAATCAAAGAACATGAGGACATACAAAGTTTGACTAAAATTCATTAAAAATGTTTTTCAACATCTATCTCTAATTCAATATATTCAAAATTCGTGTCATTTTCTCCTCTTCATGAAAGCAATGATCAAACATGGTGTTTTATAATATAAATCTTTTTAGTACTTCGGTCACCTCAAATATAGTATAGAGCATGTGTTAGAGTATTATAGTATAAAATTATGTGTGCAATTTCATTCAATTTGGATTATTCCCACATAATATATCTCATTGTCTCAAAGATTTTAACATCTACAAAATTATTAATGTTCATAGGCTCATCAGGATTTATGTCCAGCCCGTCTAGTTCTAATTGAGATGTAATATTTCCTAGACTAGTTCTAATTGCAATGTAATATTTCCTTTTGAATGGTTGAATACTAAAGTTTTACTTGAAATAAATAAAAAGTATTAATTGAGAAAATACTTCATTGGATTAATTATTCCAAATTTAATGGAATAGTTCTTTGAGTTGATTTTTCTAGATTTAATAGAATATGTATTTAGAGATTTACAAAAAAAACTCAATGTGGATGAAGTCCTTGTAATAGAATATTTCCAAATTTAATGAAATATTTGTTTAATTAATTCCATAACTGAACCATTCTTTCCCAACACTAGAGTTTTCTTTGATGGAGCAACCACTTTAATTGTAGGTTCATGCACACACTACCATTGCATGTTGAAGACAATAAAAAGTTCCTCTCATTTCAAAAGTTGAAATCAAGTTAAATGTTTAAATTTTAGACATACACATAAAATAATAAAGATTTCTTCGAATTTTAGATAAACAATTTTATTGTACTCAATATTTTGATCTTGCCATCATTCTTGTAAATTAAACTCTTCACAAGCTCAACTCTTATTTCAACTTTGCTTTGTGTCTTATATGTTAAGTACATATAATATTAACCACTTGCCTCCAGGGATAATTTAAAGGAACCATACTTATTTAAAAGTCTATAAATGTTGGTGAATATTACCAATTCCTAAAATGCCAACTATAAAATGATTGGCGATATTTTTCAAAAAAATATTTTAATTTCCAAGGATTTTATATCATTTATATAATAATTTGGCGATTTTTAGGGTGAAAAAATTTTACCCCATCAAAATTGGGTGAAACACGGCTTCAAAAAATGCAAAATGGTGAATCTTTTTTTGGGAGAAAAACATGGAAAAATAGCCCATTGGGCTAAAATTATCCCGTAAAATTATCCCTGCTTGCCTCAGCTGAAGATTCCTCCTTACTGCTACTATTATTTGTTTGAAGTTTCTTTGCGAGATTAGGCTTTTTCCTTGTTGGAAGTTTGACCTAACTAGGGAAAATGGCACAATGAGATTCTATTATAACATGAAATAACTCATCAAAAGATTATTAAAAGGGCCCATCAAAAACATTATTTCACAAATCAAATGTTTTGACAAAATGATAGAATAGCATTACAATTGCAAAATTCTTGCTCATATGAAAAAGTCTCCACAAGTATACTTTGCATATATCAGTTGAGTTAGTGAGACTCAGAGCACCAACATAACTCCATATATAATAATAAATAGGTAAGGTTATAGAAAGCATGGGTGCATATAATAATTAAAATAAACGATCATATGTATGTGCGCCTACCATTCCAAAATTAGGAATCAGGCATGTGGCAGCATGATTAAAATATACTTATTTGAAAAATAAAAAACTTTGAAATTCTTCCTTGAAAATAATTCAAGAAAAAATAGAAAGCTATGAAAATCAAACCACTTTTTATTTTAACGACAACCTTGAAGTGTTTATCATATTGCTGATGAAATATCACACTCGGAAAGAACACAAAAATTGATGTTAATCATGGAACCTTGGTCGAAAAAATCCCCAAATTTCAACTTTGAATTCAAAATTTAGTGAATTTCAAGAAAAATGGCAAAGTAATGGCAAAGTTTGTTGTGGTTCGTAAATTTTTATAGGTGAATTATAATATTATAAGAAAAAAAAAACCTAATACCTATTCTTCTATAGCCCTACAATGACCACACCTCATCAATTATCCCATAATATAGCCTATAATATCATTTCTGCACTCCCTTTTTCCCATGCCCAAAATCCATTTCCATCTTATACATACTCTATTCCTTCCATATGTGGAAATTCAACCATACAATATCTCTTTGTACGATGTGGCCCTTTATCTGTTGAGTGTGAAGTCAATAAGACTATTAATGCGACATTCAATGTAAATACCTACCAATTAGATTAGCATAAAAAATCACACACATCAAACAAACTATTCATTGCTTGGAATTCAGCCTTGCTATAATGCAAACATTATAACTGCCAAAGTCCCAAATTATCTTCCTGGCCTTTATCCATTTTAAGATATGGGCTAAACGAGAATAGATGCTCGAGCTCATGTGGTACATGAAAGGATCACGATATTCTAAATCATATTCATGGGCACTCTTTTAGGAATTAACTTGCAGGTGTTTCCAGACGCCCTCTCTCTACCTCATAACCCAAATCAATATGCCAATGAAAGGGATCTTCTTTATTTCCCCCTCCAACCAATGACAAATCACCCACCTTCACTACCCCCAAATCCACAATCTACCTCTGCACCAACCCACTCTAGAAGAAAGTCACTCATTGCAGAAGCACATAGAACTTCGTTTCTGCTCACCACCTTACCTTACTGGTTCATCATCTCATCAGTAACCTTTCCTGGATAGATATAACTCTCTGAATGAAGGAAAAATTAGTTGGAGTCAGCTTAAATCGTTGGAGTGCTTCTTGTTCATCTCACCAAGACAATATGTTTCTCTTTGCAATCTATGAAAGGGAAACACCATCTTCAAAGTTATTTGTAGGGTCATTTGAAAGAGCTGAAAGGATGTTTCCTTTGCGATAAAGCTTTAACACAACAATTGGATCAAGGTTAAAATCTTCCTTAAAAAGTAGCATGCTTCTCACGCTTCTGGGATCCAAAAGATGAATCGAACACTAAAAAGGAATAGGCTTTATAGTTCCCCTCGAAAATCATAATCATGGAAATTAGTCAATTAAACACAACAATGGGAGAGTGTGTCAGTTGAATTTTTTGGAGCGCTTCTGGTTGGAAGGGTGAAGTTCCTAAAAAAAATATCTTTCTCCATTGCTATGAGCCTATCCAGAGGAGTAATCAAAGTTTAATATGCCAGGGCACACTTCAACACATCGAAGGATTGTTGGAATGACCTAACATTTGTTTGTCGAAACTCTAGGCCAGAATGAGAATCCTTCCAGTAACCACTATTAAAAAATGATTATAGTGCTGCGAAGATGGCCTTACCTGGTCAATTCTCCTCTATTCACAAGTAAATATAATAAATGGAAAATACATACAGTAGAGGTAGGCATGATAAAATTCAATTGGTTCTGAATCAACCATTGCTTCTACTGGATATCAATATCGATCTATATTTGCTTCAAATAGCTATCGATATGCATAGGGTCTAGGTTCGTGGTTTGTTGACTTCTCTCGATTTTTTTGTTGTTTTCGGAAATGAAGTTTTCAGGGCCCTCATCGATTTTTTTTCCAATAATTTATTTTTCAAACATTGGTCGATTGAGATTTGGGTGGATTGAGATTTGAACCATCTATTGATGAAATCAAAATCATGAAATCTAACTTATGTTCGAGAATGCAATGATGGAAAAAATGTAATTGGGGACTATGGCCATCAATACACACATGGTGCTCATTTGTGAACTCAATATAGGGATTTCTTTGATAACATTACAAGGGAAACCCTCAATGAACCCAAATATGATCATTTCAATAATTGCGGGTGAAGACACATATTTTTTTTATACCAATAGAAAATGGAAAAAATAGTGAAAAAATATTACCTATTCTTCCGTGATGGGAAGATCGTTGTAATATCCCGAATTTTGGACCTAACACTTATAGGAACGTGCCTATTGATTATGATGATTATCTTGATGTTTTATTTTTTTTATATTGGGTCTAAGACCCCACTGCATATGAACATGATGATTTGTTTTATATATTGGGCATAAGCTAATTATTGATGATATATGTATATGCTTGTTTGTGTTGGGCGTGGACCCTGAAGCACATGATTGATGAGATGTTTTCTGTTGAGCAAGGAGCTCTGGAGCACTTGAGTGATATATTATTTGTGCTTAGCGAGAAGCTCTAGAGCGCGAGATTAGTTACCTTTGTGTTAAGCGAGAAGCTCTAGAACACATGAAAAGATAATTGGATGTGTTGGGCATAATCCATAGAGACTTCCATGTTGATGTTGAGCATAAGCTTTGGAGCATTGGATCCTTGGCCATTGTACCCCTAGGTGTATTATACAAGTACATCCTAGCACTAGTGTTGAGCGAGGAGCTCTGGAATTGCAGTGAATTGTACCTCCACGCTAAAGAGTTGAGTATGGGCTCTGCTAAGTGTTAGGGGTTACTGAAAATAATTTAATGCCTTTTGAGTGAAAACAACTCGAGAAAATTTTTGATTTCATCATACTTATTTATAAGTGATTAAATGAAATTTTGAATTTCTGTATTCTCATCAAAGTACCGAAGATCTACCACATTATACAGGGGAAATCCAACATGCAAGGATGTTTAGAGTTTCCTAACCTAGTAGACCTAAACCATCTACATACTTGACCTTAATGAAGAAGTGTCATTGAGTCTAAGGATCATGGTATGTGATGCCCGAAGACAAATGTTAATAAAGTGCTATATTACTATGTACTTTATACATGTTATGTATAAAGAATTAAATATATTAATAATATAAATAAATGAAAGAAAGAATAAGAGCTCCATCAATTATTATTTATATGAAAGATTAATCACATGTCTATAAAAGTCCAACTAGGACCTAGTAGAAAGTTCCTATGTTAAATTATTAATGATTTCCCCAAAGTAATTTAAAAGGGTTAAATCAAGAAACCAAGGGTTAATTGTCCATTTGACTCAAAACTCTGTCTATAAAGACTCAAGCCAAGGAAAGGCTTAGGCTTCTGATCTATCATTAGAGGAGTCATTTTCTTCCAGTTTTCTCACAAGTAAATTCTTGAAGAAACACTTCCTAGAAGGAAAGGGAGAACTGATCCAAATCTGATACACCAGTTTGGAAACCCCACCTTAGGAGCTCTAAGCTACTTGCATGTTGGAGTCGAGCTCGGGGTGATCCAGATTAGAACCATGAACGATTCTAGGTGATGGTGGGGAGTAACGTGGTAGTTCCCAAGTGATTTGGTCACCAAAATTAGAGGTAAAATCTGTCTTAAATTGATAACGTTGGTTATCTAAAAAGTGTGCAGGTTCAGCCATTAAAGGAGCTTTAGAAAATTACAGGTATTGTCACGTCCCCATGCCTCCGACCAGTGTAGAGGACGCGACTACGAACTTTATCAGACCGGGCTAAGAGCCCCATGAACATGTACATGCATAAATAAAATGTTGAAATGCTAAAACATAATGCTGAGAAGAATGCATCACAGTATAACATGCACAATTCAATTGTTCATCATGCACAACTTAATTAATTCATCTTGCACAGCGGAAACAACATGCATTCGTACAATCATTCTTCAACATGTTCATTTCATTTTCATTATCAGTAAATATAGAATTGCAGAGGTAGAATACACAAGATCACTTATCTTATGATGAACTCGATCCGCAACCAGCTACGTCGCTGCAACGTTCCACCCAACCATAGGCCAGCGTGCTCCTTGATCCCTCAGCAGCGCTGCCACCCCCGAGCTGGGCATGATTCTCCAAGGAATAAGGGAACTAGCACGCTTACACATAGCCAGGATACACAAAACACATAGCCAAGCCAACAAAGTTGGGTTTATCAGGCCATTAAGGAGCTGATGAAGGCGATTTGCTAAGCTGGTGAGCTCATTACAGAGCCAAGAATACCCACACCAAAGCTAGCCTGACCTCTAAGACACCCATCCACACCCAACACAAGGAATCAGTCCCTTCTCTGCTACACAGTCCCTCAGGCCCTGCATTCCCTTCCAGTGCTGTTCAGGGGTGATGGAGAAGAAGACCAGCCCTCTAGTTCTTTCTGTGTGGTTTCTAACACCAGGTTTACCAAGCAACCAAGCCAACACCCTTACTCCTCACACAGTCCAAAGACCAACAATTGCACTCGGGCAATCAATTTAGCTATTACAGCTTAAACAGGAGAAACGAATTTACATAGCCCCAAACGTAACAGCAAAACAACTCACAACATGGGGGAAAACACATAGTCCTGAAGCTTATCTGTGAGCTCAACTCACAGCAGGGAAAAACGCCCCAAATAGCCTGTGCGTGAGACCAATAGTTAGTGAGACAGCCAAAAACGTGAATGGCTCTTCACAGCCATGGTAAAAACACATGAAACTTCCAAAAACGTGAATGGAAAAATGCACCAGCAGCTCCAAAAACGTGAGGAAGACAACCCAATCCCTGGCCCTATAAAAACGACCTCCCATCCATATGAAAAATGAAGCCAGC
Source organism: Pseudotsuga menziesii (assembly GCA_001517045.1). Taxonomy (NCBI): domain Eukaryota; kingdom Viridiplantae; phylum Streptophyta; class Pinopsida; order Pinales; family Pinaceae; genus Pseudotsuga; species Pseudotsuga menziesii. The sequence continues at coordinate 58,156 of LPNX010827187.1, forward strand.
AACCAAAAACGTGGAATGAAAGACACAGGAAAAATCCCAGCTGCTCCCAAAACCCCAACGTGAAGGAGAATGGTGAGGAAAATGGAAAACGTGGATGCATAGCAGAATGGCATATGTTTTTGGGCATTTTCCTTGCTAAGGAAGTCAGAACACGTTTTTCCAAAAATGGTTCTCTGCCCAATTCGAATTTGGTTTCCCATACTCTCCCCATTCCATGCAATAACTAACTCAACCACATTATGGCAGAAATAAATGATTGGGGAAAAAAACAAGAAAGATAGTTGACAGTTTGATGGGTTTTCTCATAGACCTTTGGTTTTTCCCCATTGGCCCATAAGTTAAATATTTCACCCCCCTTAGCCTTAGAAAATCATGCCCCATTCGATTTAGTTGCCACGACCGTAGTTGGTTGTGTCCATTAATTAATTATGATGCATATTTACATGATGGCCGACATATTATATGCCGCATGCCCCGATAGGCCTTCGGTGACAATTAAATCCAAAACATAGCATTACCGATCAATGGCGGGGCCTTGGCCTTTAGCTCCACACCATGATCATTACAATATATACATCATATACATCTAATGTAACGGGGTCAAAACCGGGGCATTACATTCCCCTCTCCCTTCAATAGCATTGTCCTCAGTGCTCACAAAATTTGAACAAAATGCTACACTGGCATCACCTCAGTGTTCCATGGAATTGAACAAAAATGGATGTGCCAATCGCATGGCATCCTCCAGCTCCCATGTAGCCTCTTCAGGTCCGAAGTGCTCCCATTGCACCTTTACCTGACCTATGGCTCGGTTCCAGAGCATTGTGGCCTTCCTGTCGAGGATGCGCATTGGATCGATTCGGAACTCTCCCTCGGGTTCCACCTGAATCACATCCCAATTTATCACATGGTTAGGATCATGTACATATCTCTTAAGCAAAGAAACATGAAAAACATTATGAGCCCTAGTGCTAGCAGGCAATGCAAGTCTATATGCAACTGGCCCTATTCTTTCAAGCACTTCAAATGGCCCACAATATCTCAGTGACAACTTGGCACAACTTCCAATCTTCAAGGATCTCTTCCTTGCCCTCACTCTGAGGTAAACATGATCCCCAACACTGAACTGTCTGTTCACCCTATGCTTATCTGCATAGCTTTTTTGTCTGTCCTGTGCTGCTTTTAGCTTCTGCCTGATCTTGACAACCTCTTGCTCCATTTCCTTGAGCAATTTTCGTCCAAGCACAATCCGGTTCACTGGATTATCCCAAGTCACAGGTGTCCTACACCTTCTCCCATACAAAGATTCATACGGACTCATCCCCAAGGATGCTTGACGTCCATTGTTGTAAGCAAACTCTACCAAGTGCAAGTAATCGTCCCACTTGGTTGGTTTCTCCATCACATACATGCGAAGCATATCTTCAAGCACCTGATTAACTCTCTCGGTCTGACCATCTGTCTGAGGATGGTATGCAGTGCTGAAGTTTAGCTTTGTACCCAAATTTGCAAACAACCCCTTCCAAAAGTTGGAAGTAAACTTGACATCTCTGTCAGATACTATTGCCTTCGGCAACCCATGCAATTTGAATATTTCCTTCATGAAGATCTTTGCAATATCACCATCCTCATACGTAGACTTAACCGGTATAAAATGTGCTGCCTTAGTCAACTTGTCTACCACAACCATGATAGAATCATGTTGTCTCCAAGTCGTCGGCAATCCTGTAATAAAATCCATGGAAATAACTTCCCATTTCCATTCCGGAACTGGCAAAGGCTACAACAAACCTGCTGGATGTTGATGCTCAACCTTCACCTGCTAACATTTCATATACCTCGAAATGTACTCAGCCATGTCCTTTTTCATACCTGGCCAAAAGTATTTCTTTCTAGCTGTAGCGATCGTCTTCTGATATCCTAGGTGACCAGAATACGGAGCTTGATGGATTTCATCCATGACAACTCTCCTCAAATCTGCTACATCTGGGATATAAATCCTACCTTTATAAGTGAGAATTCCATCTTCTTCCAATTTATATCCCTCATACCTCTTCTCAAGACTTTGCTGCTGCAATTTGTCTTTTACCTGCTCATACAATTCATCTCCAGCAACATGATCAATGATCTGCTGCCTCAAATCTGACTGGCAAATACTAAGAGATGCCACATGCATTTCTTGCATTTTCCTGCTGAGCGCATCAGCTACCTTATTCTCCTTTCCTTTTATGTGTTTGTTCTCAAAATCAAACTCACATAAAAATTGTAGCCATCTTGCTTGGCTAGCGTTCAACGTAGGTTGATCAAATAGATACTTTAGTCCACAATGATCTGTTCTGAGCTCAAATTTCCTGCCCATCAAGTAATGTCTCCACATATTGAGAGCATGCCCTATGGCTGCAAGCTCTAGATCATGAGTGGCGTAGTTCTTCTCATGTTCCTTCAACTTTCTTGACTCATAACATATCACGTGGTTGTCTTGCATAAGGACTCCTCCAAGCCCTTGTCCACATGCATCGGTACACACCACAAAATCTTTCTCTGGATCTGCAACTTTCAATATGGGTGCACTAGTGAGAAGATTCTTCAACTGCTGGAAGCTTTCTTCACACCTCGATGTCCATTCGAACTTCATCCCATTCTTTTGCAAAGAAGTGATGACATGTGCAACTTTGGAGAATCCCTCAATGAATCTCCTATAATATCCTGCAAGTCCCATGAAAGATCTTACATCTGTCACATTTCTTGGAGTAGGCCAATTCATAATGGCTTCTATCTTTTCAGGGTCCACATGTATACCTTCCTCTAAGATAATGTGACCCAAATACTGAATTCTATCTCTATAGAAGTCACACTTGCTCAGTTTTGCATACAACTGATGCTCCCTGAGCACTTGCAATGTCAACCTCAAATGCTCTTCATGCTCTTCCTCATTCTTGGAATAAACAAGAATGTCATCAAGGAAAACAAGAACAAACTTATCCAAATACCTGCTGAGGACACTATTCATAAGGCACATAAATGTAGCTGGTGCATTGGTGAGACCAAAGGGTACCACTACAAACTCATAATGCCCATACCTTGTCCTGAAGGCTGTCTTATGAATGTCTTCATCCTTGATTCTCACCTGATGGTAACCAAACCTCAAGTCAATCTTGGAGAATAGATTTGCTCCTCTCATTTGATCAAAGAGGTCATCAATCCTAGGCAAAGGATATTTATTCTTCACAGTAACCTTGTTCAACTGTCTGTAATCAATACATAACCTGAGTGTACCATCTTTCTTCTTTACAAACAAAACTGGTTCTCCCCAAGGGGATACACTCGGTCAGATATACTTCTTGTCCAACAACTCTTGCAGTTGCATCTTCAGCTCTAGCATCTCCGGTGTACTCATCCTGTAGGGTGCCTTGGACACCGGTGCTGCTCCTGGCAAAAGTTCAATTGTGAAATCAATGTCCCGCTTTGGAGGAAGCCCTGGAATCTCATCAGGAAACACATCCCTGAATTCCTGTAGCACCTGATAGTCCTCCAACCTGGGAGTTTCATCTCTCGTTTCCTCCAAAATATGAGCTGCATACAACTGACAACCCTTCCTACAAAACTTCTTTAACTGCATAGCTGAAACCTGCCTCACTGAAATCACCTTTGGAATACCCTTTACAACTACTAGGTTCCCTTCTTCATTCAGGAATTCAAAACTCTTATTGTAGCAATCAAGCTTCACCCTATCAGTTTCTAACCAGTCCATCCCAATGAGAACATCATAGGAACCAAGCGGTAGAACATTCAAATCTACACAAGTGACCAATCCATTCATTACCAATGGACACTTCTCTACCACTTCACTGACCTTCCTCTTAGTTCCAGTGGCTAACTGAACTAACCAAGACTTCCTATGCTTTACTTTCTTAAAAGCACAAATATCCACTACTCTAGGAGTAATGTAACTGTGAGTAGAACCAGGGTCAATCAAAATAGAAACAGATTGCTCAGCAATCTTACCTGCAACTTCAACCATAGCTGACTGGTGATCTGCCTGGCAGTCCTCCAGTGCTGCGTAGATCCTAGGAACTACCCTTGCTACTTGACCCACTGTTTCTGCCTCCTGAACGTTATAAGCTGTCCTGGCACTCTCATTCTCAAGTGGACAATTTCTGCGCATGTGGGGTCCTCCACATTTCCAGCATTGAAGTGGCCCTCTAATTTGTTGTGGATCTTTAGGCTTTTCTCCTGTCACTCCAACTCGCTTACTGGCAGCTTGAGATTGCTGCTTCTACTGATTCCTGAAGCTAGAAGGTTTGAAACCTTTCTTTCTTTGGTCAAACTTCTCGTTCTTCTTGTCCTTCCATGCCCTATGGTAGTCTGGCTTACCCTTGCTTTGCTCATAGCAATACTTAGCCTTCCTTATTGCTTCTTCAATATTTCTAGTCTCATAAAACTCAATTCTATCTTTATAAGACTGAGGTAATCCACTCAAAAAGCGCTGGACCTTTACTTTTTCATCTCTGATGTATCGGACATACCTCAATAGCTCCAAAAACTTATTTGCATACTCTTCCTTGGTTTTCTGTCCCAATCTCAGCTCATGGAACTCCTTAATCTTGTCATCATAATACTTGTCAGAGAGGTATTTCTGCTTAAAATACTTCTTGAATTGCTTCCACTTCAGTCTCCTTTCACTGATCCTGTTCCCACCAAATGGATGCTCTTCCATTCAGATTGAATATGGCAACTCTTGCCTTCATGTTTCCTGAGTAATCGAGCACTTGAAAGTACTTCTTAATACCAAGAAGCCAAGCTTCAAACTCTTGTCCAGTCTTTACCTCACCATCAAATGTAGGAGGTTCAGCTTTCTTAAATTCATCACGAGAGCGATCCTTATGATATCTCTTTCTTTTCCTTCTATGAGTAGAAGAACTTGAATCCCCGCTGGATTCTTCAGAATCAGATGATCCACTAGGAGTCCTTCTCCTTCTCCTAGTACTGCTCTTACTGCCTTCTGGTCTTGCTGTACCTTGTCCAGATTCTATCTTCTTATGCAAGTCTGTCAAACTCTGCAATATTGCAGTATTCAACTGATGCTGCTCTTCCTTGGCTTTAATCAAGCTTCTCATAGTGGCTGCAACATCTGATGGTGTCTCTTGGAATCTCCTTCCATTAGACTGAATGTCATCATTTCTATTTCGGACATTTTCTCCCATGGCATCTTCTGCTCTCTCGTAAGAATCCTGAGCATCATACCCATCCTGGGTTCTCATACTGAACCACAACTTACTTACCAACTGCACTACCTGGAATACTGCCCTTGAGGGTAACTTATGATTCTACAAACATGTTAATAACATAATTGTTAGATGCATAACATTGATATAAAACATCATTACTTACCTTCTCTTGGAATAATCATAAAATTACAAATGCCCAAACACACAAAATTTTCTTCCTCAAGGAATGACTGTCTAAGGAGGACGACGGGGGTCAAGGGGGCTTGCCCCCACTGGAAAACAGTTAAAATCTGTTGTAAAAATCTCATGGAAAACTCAAATTTTCCCTATGCAAATCGGGTGTCGGCTGTCTCTCTGATCGGCTGTCGGAATCCTTTCGCATCGGGTGGTTTACCCATTCAGGCAGCCGCAACGGCGGCTCCCCCGGAAGTTCCAACCTTCCACAACATCGGACGCTCGTTCCCTTTCCTCTTCCGATCGGCGTACTTTCTCTTGCGGCGTCGACAGTCTTCTTAATCGGCTAACAAATGCCTCTAGCTTCGACAACGACGGACGTTCGAAAGCTCCGAACCTTCCGCAACGGTGGCTCTCAAAAGCTCCAAACCTTCCGACTTGGCACTTACGTCGGACGTCGACTGACTTTTGGATCGGAAGTCCGATGACTTTGTCTTCCTCTGAATCGGCTCCTAGACCATTCTTCCTTCCGCAACGTCGGACGAAAAAATTCTCCAATTCATCCGCAACAGCGAACACCCACTTCACCATCTCTTCCGATCGGCGCTTACAATCACATCGGACGTCGGAGGACTCTCGAAACATTGGACGTCGGTGGACTCTCGAAACATCGGACGTCGGACCACTCTCCCTTCCGACGAACGCTAAAACACTTAGAAAAATTTTCAATCTTTCTTTTACTGTGTCGGCTGTCAGTAGACTTTCCAATCGGAAGCCAAATTGATTCGCGCATCCACAACGATGGGTGGGAGACTTCACCAATCCGTCTGCAACGGCGGATGGGAAGATTGTGAAACCTTCCGCAATGGCGGAATTTCACTTCCTCCAATGGCCAGACTGTTCCATACTTAGCCGAATTTTCAACTTTTCTGTGGCATCGGCAGTCGGGTGACTTTTGGGTTGGAAGCATGATTGCTTCGACATCCACAACGGTGGACAGGGACTTCACGAAACCTTCCGAAACAGCAGACATGAACTTCTCCAGTTCTTTCGACTGTTCACACTTAAACAGAAATTTTCCAATTTCAAATTTTCCACAGTCTTCCACTGATTCGGCTAGGCAAAATGAAATACACCTCTGTCAATTGGTTCTTCTTGGCCCATAGAGTCCCACTGCTGCAACTCAGGAGCTCTGATACCATTAACTGTCACGTCCCCATGCCTCTGACCGGCGTAGAGGACGCGACTACAAACTTTATCAAACCGTGCTAAGAGCCCCATGAACATGTACATGCATAAATAAAATGTTGAAATGCTAAAACAGAATGCTGAGAAGAATGCATCACAGTATAACATGCACAATTCAATTGTTCATCATACACAGCTTAATTAATTCATCTTGCACAGCGGAAACAACATGCATTCACACAATCATTCTTCAACATGTTCATTTCATTTTCATTATCAGTAAATATAGAATTGCAGAGGTAGAATACACAAGATCACTTATCTTATGATGAACTCGATCCGCAACCAGCTACGTCACTGCAACGTTCCACCCAACCATAGGCCAGCGTGCTCCTTGATCTCTCAGCAGCGCTGCCACCCCCGAGCTGGGCATGATTCTCCAAGGAATAAGGGAACTAGCAGGCTTACACATAGCCATGATACACAAAACACATAGCCAAGCCAAAAAAGTTGGGTTTATCAGGCCATTAAGGAGCTGATGAAGGTGATTTGCTAAGCTAGTGAGCTCATTACAGAGCCAAGAATACCCACACCAGAGCTAGCCTAACCTCTAAGACATGCATCCACACCCAACACAAGGAATCAGTCCTTTCTCTGCTACAGAGTCGCTCAGGCCCTGCATTCCCTTCCAGTGCTGTTCAGGGGTGATGGAGAAGAAGAGCAGCCCTCTAGTTCTGTCTATGTGGTTTCTAAAACCAAGTTTATCAAGAAACCAAGCCAACACCGTTACTCCTCACATAGTCCAAAGACCAACAATTGCACTCGGGAAATCAATTTAGCTATTACAGCTTAAACAGGAGAAACGAATTTACACATCCCCAAACGTAACAACAAAACAACTCACAACATGGGGGAAAACACACAGTCCTGAAGCTTATCCGTGAGCTCAACTCACAGCAGGGAAAAACGTCCCAAATAGCCTGTGCGTGAGACCAATAGTCAGTGAGATAGCCAAAAACGTGAATGGCTCTTCACAGCCATGGTAAAAACACATGAAACTTCCAAAAACATGAATGGAAAAATGCACCAGCAGCTCCAAAAACGTGAGGAAGACAACCCAATCCCTGGCACTACAAAAACAACCACCCGTCCATGGGAAAAATGAATCCAGCAACCAAAAACGTGTAATGAAAGACACAGGAAAAATCCCAGCTGCTCCCAAAACCCCAACGTGAAGGAGAATGGTGAGGAAAATGGAAAACATGGATGCATAGCAGAATGGCATACATTTTTGGGCATTTTCCTTGCCAAGGAAGTCAGAACACGTTTTTCCAAAAATGGTTCTCTGCCCAATTCGAATTTGGTTGCCCATACTCTCCCCATTCCATGCAATAACTAACTCAACCACATTCTGGCAGAAATAAATGATTGGGGAAAAAGACAAGAAAGGTAGTTGACAGTTTGATGGGTTTTCTCATAGACCTTTGGATTTTCACCATTGGCCCATAGGTTAAATATTTCACCCCCCTTAGCCTTAAAAAATCATGCCCCATTCGATTTAGTTTCCGCGACCGTAGCTGGTTGTGTCCATTAATTAATTATGATGCATATTTACATGATGGCCAACATATTATATGCCGCATGCCCCGATAGGGCTTCGGTGACAATTAAATCCAAAACATAGCATTACCGATCAATGGCAGGGCCTTGGCCTTTAGCTCCACACCATGATCATTACAATATATACATCATATACATCTAATGTAACGAGGTCAAAACCGGGGCATTACAGGTATGAGTTCTTAGTATGTCAAGTTCATTTCTACGGTAAATGTTGGTTGCTTTACGTAAAGGTTCCTTATATATTTCTAACCCTAGAAATGATGCTTTTGTCCATATCTCCTAGGGTTACATTTCTTAAATCCTAACCCTAGACTGTATTACCTTTAGGTTGTAAATGTCATCATAGGTTGTATATTACTAGGATTGCATCTTTAAGTTTGTTTCTGTATCACTTCAGTATTCATATTTTGTTACTGTAAACTAGGGTTTAATTTTATGTAACTAGGTATTAATCGTCGAGGCTTATTACTCTGCTGACATATTTCGCTTGTGAGCAGAGGATTGTCTAAGTTTATTTCCAACTAGTTCAAAAGTAGGAATTCATATATTTTATATAATTACTAGCTTCAACGTAAAGTACCAATAAAGGAACTATGATAGTATCCATTTAATTATTAACCATATTAAGTAAACCAGAAATATTAAATATAAGTATTTAGTAACAAAAATAGAATATAAATTTAATCAAGAGTAAGTAAACCATTAAGACCTTACAAGGTCTGCCTTATTAACATTAAACTAAATGGAAAATCAATTCCATTAAAATAACAACATCATAACTACATGAGAAGAGGAGGAATCATGACCATCCATGTGGTCCTATATCAAATCTCTGATCATATGTGTGTGTGTGTGTGTGTGTGTGTGTGTGTGTGTGTGTGTGTGTGTGTGTAAGCACCCAAAGTTCTATATATTCAATCACAAATACCCAAATTTGATTTATGCATAACGATTCAAAAAATTACATAACTCATCAAATATTACACATAACAAATTAAACAATATCGCAATCATATTATAAGCCCATGTATTATAAATAGGGATAGGAATCGAATCCTATGGACATACAAGCCCATCCTCTTTTTATCAATTAAAATATAACTCATTACTTTAACATCGAACCAGAGTCGAACCATATTGGGTCTTGTTTGTATTGGTCCTCTATTTTTAGTTGTTTAATACTTAGTTTTCTAGCCTAATACTTGGTAAACTATGTAATATATTAGTTTTATTCCTGTTTATTTATGGTTGGAGACCCATGTGAATAAAAACCTTGGTGAATGATATTTGTGGGTATTTTATATTGTTTTGTGTATACATTTGGCTTTTCAAATGTGTATATATTGTTTTGTGTATATATTTGGCTTTTCAAATCTCATATATATATGTCCGGCGAATTGATAGCTCGTTATTCTTTTATGCAGGGTTTTTCGGCGCTCCATGGAAGATTCGCGATGGCACAATGGCTGCACCGGCAACTATGGGGGTTTCGATCCACACTTTGGGCTTACCCTGAGCTTCCATCGCCTTCCAACATGCCCACGCAGGATTTTCAGGTTCTGTTTTTGGATGGCCGTTGAATACGAAGCTGTTGTTTTCTTGTTTTAGTAGATCTGAAAGGGATTCGAGTTACCCTATTTGGCTCAGGTGTGCCGAGTTACCTGTAGAATTGTTTGAGGATCAATTTCTGTTACATGGTTGATTTTAGTATAAAAAGGGCTTTTGAAACCCTAAGAAGAGGAGAATGTTGAGAAACGATTGTAATGCTCCATTTTGTTAATACAATCAGCTTGTATTCTTTTTAAGGTTTCGATCTAGATATGGAAGGCGTTGAGGGAGGGACCCCTTCAGCACCAACCTTGGTATTTTGCATTGTGTGTTTTGTAAACAGGTTAATGTCTCTGTTCTTTGATATTGTTATATAGAATATTGATAGTTTCCCTCATATGAATGACTGCAGATTATTAGTTAAATGCAATTGATTTATTCTGTTGAATAACTCAGGAACAGTTTTCATTTGATACCCTTTTTGGCTTCAGCGTGGACTGTGTTAATGGCCATGAATATTGCTTAGGGTTATTGGTTTTTTTTCATGAATTGTGTGATGGTTCGATTCACATTTTTGCTGTTTGAAAGGTTATAAGTAAACTGAGTTTTTATTATTTCTATTTGCCAGCATATAGTGGACAGCGCTAGACTTCTTTTTATTCACTCTTCCTATAGCAAAATAGCAATAGATTTTTCCTTTTATTGCTAGCAGATAGACTGTAAAAGTAGATTAAGGAATGGCGTGAGTTAATGTTTTCTTTGATTTCCGGTATGCAATGCAGTATTGGCAATTTGGTTGCCTCTAGCTGTTGAAAGTAGTTAATAACAGCTCATTCTTTTCATTTTTAAATTTGCAGAGCTGTAGGGTAGCACAGCACTTGTGATAGTTTGTAAAAGGATTGAAAATTGGAATTTATAGAGCACCTAGAGCTTTAATAATCTTTTAAACAAGTGAGTAATACGGCTGTTTGAGTTTGGAGAAAACCCTAGTCTATAATATTGCTCTCCTGAGTTAACACCAGCTTCACAGCGTGCACATGCAAACCAGCACTATTGAATATTTTTCATATAGTCCTATTATTGATTAATGAGCATTGCTTGGATAACCTTGGCCTTTTTCCGGTGTGCATTAATGTGCATAAATCAAACAGAGTATATTTGAATAATAATAACCATCCAAGACTCATTATAACAGGTTGTGTGTTGACTATTTAAAGTCAAGAGATTACAGGTGTTATTCTGGCAATAATTTTAGCAGTATTTGTGTGAAGTGAAGCATTAATTCTCGTAGGATTATAGTGGAGTGTTCAGATCAAAGTTATTTATTAAACTCTTTCAGTTTTAGAATAGATTATGAGCATTGTAGCTGAGTGTGGATTGTGGAATGTTTAAGGGATTGCTGTAGGGTTTGTTTTATCCATAGATTGTTCTTCTGAAAGATTGCTGTAGGTAGGACTTCTCTGAAAATATTGATGTAGGTGGAATTCCTATGAAAGATTAGGGTTGTTTTAACACTATCTTGCCTGCACATATAGTGTAGCAGCTCAAAGTTTACGATTGCCCGGTTGATAATTAAATTGAGGTTAATTA
>LPNX010827187.1:74099-89339 GCA_001517045.1 Pseudotsuga menziesii
ATGACCTTACAGGCCCAGGTACAAATTGAACCTTTCGAGAAGTGGGGGTTGGACTTTGTTGGCCCAATTTCACCAATGTCAAGGAAAAAGAGGTATATTTTAGTTTGCACTGATTATGTAACTAAATGGGTTGAGGAAAAAGCTCTGTTGAGAGCCACTGAGAATTCAGTCATTGAATTTATTTACGAAGAAATTTTTACTCGTTTTGGCATTCCTCATGAAATTGTGACTGACAATGGGGCACAGTTTGTTTCTAAGCCCATGAAAGCACTTACAGAACAGTACGGGATTAAGCACTACAAATCTTCTCCTTACCACCCCCAAGCAAATGGGCAGGTGGAATCGACAAATAAGGTGTTATAATCCATTCTAACTAAGACTGTACAGCTGCATCACAAAGACTGGGCAGACAGGTTACCAGAGGCACTGTGGGCATATAGGACCACATGGAGAAATACTACAGGGTATACCCCGTATCAGCTTGTTTATGGGAAACAGGTTCTGCTTCCTATAGAATTTCAGGTAAAAACTTTTCGCACTGCTGCACAATTGAGCCTGAATTTAGATGAAGCTCAGAAGCAGAGACTGATGCAATTAAATGAGCTGGATGAAATCCGACAAGATGCTGTCCAAAGAACTGTTTTGATATAGAATCAGCGGACCAAGTGGCATGATAAATTCCTGAAGAAGAAGACTTTTGAGGAAGGGGATTGGGCACTGCTGTTTCACTCACGGTTCAAACATTTTAAAGGTAAACTTACTACCAGATGGATGGGACCCTATGAGATTGTGACTGTTTTTGATAATGGTTCTGTCAAAATAAAGACAATTGATGAAGAACAGACTGCTTTTGTGGTGAATGGGCATAGGTTAAAGGTATACCACAAACCCATTTCTAAGCAAGAGTTCATTCATACCATGAGTCAACAATCTGGCCTAGAACTGGCAGGAGAAGGAATGACTTCCTCATCTCCCACTTCCTCATAAGAACATTTGATAAAATTGTTTTTGTATATATGTACAAGAAGTTGTTTTTGTTTTTATTAAGTTTCTTTTGAAAGGTGCAGATATTCTTTTAGGCTCAGGATGTTTTGAATATAACAGAGAAGTCTTTTGTTATTATTTTTTTATTTTTTAGCCATGATTGTTTTTTTTGGCAAAAGACTGTATTAATTGTGTAATTTCTGGGTGGTATTAGTAATCAGAATGTCTGTATCAGGTAAATGTATGAGTGCTGTCATATTTTTCAGAACTGTTCTGGCTATTCATATGAGTACTTAACCACCAGGAAATGTCTACATTACTGTTTTTAGCTTCCCCAGTGTTTTCTGCTTATGAACTTATGGGTTGCTAGGACCATTTGACCTAGTTTCACACTAGATGGAGCGAGGGAATTGTCTTTAGTAACAGCTATGGGCATTAATTATTTTTTTTAAGACAGGCAGCATTTTTGGAAAAGGTATCCAAAGCTGGTCAGTTTGGGGGTTATTATCTATTGGCTGATATAATACTTAATACGTATATATATATTGTTGTACAGCCACTTTGTGATTTTCACTTTTTACAGTTGCAAAGGTTAGTTGTTCATCTGGGCAAATTTTTATAGGCATGTACAAAGAATACTCTTCCAATTCTGGTACCATCCCACTCCTAGATGGTTTTCAGAGCTGCTCCCCCACTCATCTATGCTTGAGCAAATCATAAATTTTATCTTTAGGGTGAAATTGGGACCAAAGCCTCTGATAGAAAAAGGGTGCAAGAGGTTAACCCGCCGGGATGGTGAACAGGTCCGCTGGTAGCGGGTACTGACCTGTGGTATGAACAGGCAAACCCATCAGGGTGCTGACTAGGCCTGTTGGAAATGGGGCATCTGCCTGGGGAAGAAGCTTCTTAGGTGTTACAGTTACCCCACCGGAGTACTGAACGGGCTTGCTGGCAGTGGGTTCTGACTCTAATGTTTCCTTTCACAGCCTCATCTATACTTGTCCATATGAACGATGTACCTACGTAAAGGTAAAAGAGAGGTCATCAGGGTTGTTAAATAAAATTTAATAAACTACTTGAACAAGTTAATTGTTAGCCAATTGATAATCATCTCTAGCTGTTCTGCATTTTGGGTTACCTGATTCTTGTAAAGAAGAAAGTTTATGCCTGGTATTCTCTAAGTTCTGAACATAGCATGGTTTTTGGTACTACTCAAACTATCCTGTGTGAAGCTGGGTCAAAGAGGACTACTATTCCATTAGCTTCTATTAGCATTCCTTTTGTCGTGTGGCTTATGTCTTGGTGGAAATAGTTCTGTATGAATGGCAAGAATCAAGTTTGCATTTATGAGTGTTTGAGCATTGGAATTACATAGGAATAAGGGTGCTTGATTGAGATTTGCATTCTGATTGATTGTTTTGTATAAAAATAGATTTGATGTCTTAGTTTGGTTTCTTGTGTGATTATGAGCAGCAATAAGTTGAAAATGAGGTAATTAAACTATAAACTGTTCTGATTTAAAACTATAAACTGTTTTGGTTAAACAAATTTTAATTCAGTTTATTTGTTTATTAACTCATTTAAATATTGCATGTTGGGAAAGTTAGTGGTTTAACATTATTGTGTGAGAGCCTTTACTTGAATAGCACAGCTGCTGCTTGAGATGCTGATAACTCTTGATTACCTTGGTCAACATGAAAACACTGTTGTGTTTACATTGGCTGAAGTATTGGATCGAATGCTGGATGAGGTACCGGAATATAAAAAAATTTGCAAATCGACATGACAAAGGTAAAAATGATGGTACAGGTAATGCACATGGCATAGTTTGGTAAGTTTTAATTGCTATGTATTGAGGTTTATGGTTATAATTCAATGTTTTTTTTTGCCATTACTAAAATTCGATGAGCTGTGAATTATCATGATAACTTTGGCACTCATATTATTGATATATCACAGTTTTTCTTTTATGTTCATCCTTTATTATTGATTGGCAGCCTAAAATAAAAAATCATAACCTTGTTTTCTTGCAATTGGGTTTTTTAGTATGATGCAGTTAGCTGTTCCAGTTCAGCTAATTTACGAACACTCCTTGATAGTTATTTCATGGCAATCGACTGTTGGCATTTAATGTTCTTCTTTGATGCCTTGGTGCAAAGATATAAGATATTTTGATTCACATGGCTCCTCAGGTGATCTTCAACCACGTTTTCCGGGAGCATAATTCTCTAGTAGCTGGACTTTCCAAGAAGGCCCTGAATTTGGATTTGGGCCATGATTACTTCTTTGAGTCTTGGATGGCAAGGCCATTAATGAGGGCTACTTTATTCTATTTTAGATGCTGAGTTTCTCAGCTTTGTGCCATCAGCTTTATCTATTTTTCCAGTGATTTGTTTTGGATTAAGTCCTTCTGCTGGCAAGTTTTTCTCCTGGAACACTTGATTGTTGATCACCACCGATGTTCATCAGCATATCCGACCTGCTATATGCGGGAATGATGAGTAAAGTCTGCAAAATCAGACTTTAGTTCTATCAGACTTTCCTTTGAAGTTCCAAATCTGGTTGTATGAGACTTTCTTGCAGAGGGACCTGCAAGATCTTTGGATTGGGGGAGATGCTGGTCCTCTATTTTTAGTTGTTTAATACTTAGTTTTCTAGCCTAATACTTGGTAAAATATGTAATATATTAGTTTTATTCCTGTTTATTTATGGTTGGAGACCCACGTGAATAAAAACCTTGGTGAATGATATTTGTGGGTATTTTATATTGTTTTGTGTATACATTTGGCTTTTCAAATGTGTATATATTGTTTTGTGTATATATTTGTCTTTTCAAATCTCATATATATATGTCCGGTGAATTGATAGCTTGTTATTCTTTTATGTAGGGTTTTTCGGCGCTCCATGGAAGATTCGCGATGGCACAATGGCTGCACCGGCAACTATGGGGGTTTCGATCCACACTTTGGGATTACCTTGATCTTCCATCGCCTTCCAACATGCCCACGCAGGATTTTCAGGTTCTGTTTTTGGATGGCCGTTGAATACGAAGCTGTTGTTTTCTTGTTTTAGTAGATCTGAAAGGGATTCGAGTTACCCTATTTGGCTCAGGTGTGCCGAGTTACCTGTAGAATTGTTTGAGGATCAATTTCTGTTACATGGTTGATTCTAGTCTGTAATTTTAGTATAAAAGGGCTTTTGAAACCCTAGGAAGAGGAGAATGTTGAGAAACGATTGTAATGCTCCATTTTGTTAATACAATCAGCGTGTATTCTTTTTAAGGTTTCGATCTAGATCTGGAAGGCGTTGAGGGAGGGCCCCCTTCAGCACCAACCTTGGTATTTTGCATTGTGTGTTTTGTAAATAGGTTAATGTCTCTGTTCTTTGATATTGTTATATAGAATACTGATAGTTTCCCTCATATGAATGACTGCATATTATTAGTTAAATGCAATTGATTTATTCTGTTGAATAACTCAGGAACAGTTCTCATTTGATACCCTTTTTGGCTTCAGCGTGGACTGTGTTAATGGCCATGAATATTGCTTAGGGTTATTGGTTTTTTTTCATGAATTTTGTGATGGTTCGATTCACATTTTTGCTGTTTGAAAGGTTATAAGTAAACTGAGTTTTTATTATTTCTATTTGCCAACGTATAGTGGACAGCGCTAGACTTCTTTTTATTCACTCTTCCTATAGCAAAATAACAATAGATTTTTCCTTTTATTGCTAGCAGATAGACTGTAAAAGTAGATTAAGGAATGGCGTGAGTTAATGTTTTCTTTGATTTCCTGTATGCAATGCAGTATTGGCAATTTGGTTGCCTCTAGCTGTTGAAAGTAGTTAATAACAGCTCATTCTTTTCATTTTTAAATTTGCAGAGCTGTAGGGTAGCATAGCACTTGTGATAGTTTGTAAAAGGATTGAAAATTGGAATTTATAGAGCACCTAGAGCTTTAATAATCTTTTAAACAAGTGAGTAATCAGGCTGTTTGAGTTTGGAGAAGACCCTAGTCTATAATATTGCTCTCCTGAGTTAACACCAGCTTCACAGCGTGCACATGCAAACCAGCACTATTGAATATTTTTCATACAGTGCTATTATTGATTAATGAGCATTGCTTGGATAACCTTGGCCTTTTTCCGGTGTGCATTAATGTGCATAAATCAAACAGAGTATATTTGAATAATAATAACCGGCCAAGACTCATTATAACAGGTTGTGTGTTGACTATTTAAAGTCAAGAGATTACAGGTGTTATTCTGGCAATAATTTTAGCAGTATTTGTGTGAAGTGAAGCATTAATTCTCGTAGGATTATAGTGGAGTTTTCAGATCAAAGTTATTTATTAAACTCTTTCAGTTTTAGAATAGATTATGAGCACTGTAGCTGAGTGTGGATTGTGGAATGTTTAAGGGATTGCTGTAGGGTTTGTTTTATCCGTAGATTGTTCTTCTGAAAGATTGCTGTAGGTAGGACTTCTCTGAAAAGATTGCTGTAGGTGGAATTTCTATGAAAGATTAGGGTTGTTTTAACACTATCTTGCCTGCACATATAGTGTAGCAGCTCAAAGTTTACGATTTCCCGGTTGATAATTAAATTGAGGTTAATTAAGAAACATTAAAATTGACCAACAGTTTGCATCCACACTATGGTCACGCTATACTTTAAAGTATGCGAGTTACATCATTTAAAATCGATGCTATACAAGAATAAACAGTAATCAAACCATCACGCTACAACAAGGTCATAAGACCCTGGGTTCTACCCAATACTACAAGCACGACCTCCAGCCAAATCAATATTTACATAGAGTCCATTTAAAAACTAATCAGAGCGTCGAAGGCTATCGTGGGCCTACAAACTATGGCTTATGCAAATCCACTTTTTATATTGAAGCCATAAAATATCTTAAGTAGAAAAACAACCAATTAAAATCCATGTGCAGCATTCACCAAGATGCGGAAATTCCCTATGAAAATACATAGTATGGTTTTATTAACAAAGATACCCTGTTAACAATTTAATCGCTTAACTAATAAATGAAATACCAATAGTAACTATACATCAGATTTATCGCAGCCATCAAGGAGAAGGCGTAAGCCACTTATAGATTGGTCCTTCAAACTGACGTTGTTCACCAATAGAACACATTAAAAATACTCAATACATAAACTTCAATGATGGTGTATTCCTATTCCTAAAAGCTCTGTGAGTAAACCATTAGTATAGTATACACATTCCACACATAGTAAGCAAAATAACGTTGGTCATTTATTAAAACTGCAGAGTATATTCATTATAAACAATATGGTAAATCACAGTGTCTCCACACAGACCCTTCCAAATCCAAAACAAAGCCCACATAGGAATTCCAATGGGCTACGACGCCATTGCAAGGAATGGTGGAGCCCATGGCTCAAAGGCCCAAACCTTTTATAAATTACAAACCCAAAATTTATACACAGAGCAAAGGGAAATAAAATTTTACCCAAGGACAAAAGCCACTGAAACATTGAAGTAAAAACCCAAGTATGAGTATTACATGCCGAAGGGTGAATTTAAAACCCCATAGTGGAACCCCTGAAACCAAGAAATGAAGACATCATACAGTCAGGCTTAGATTTAACAAGCATTGGCTTGTTGGCAGGATTACCTTACACCATTGGCATCATATAGGAACCAGCAATGAGCTTTGAGCCACAACCCTTTCCACAGACCCCAACACCTACATCCATCTACAAAACAGGAAAGAAGCATCACAACGTTCAACTGCATCAAAGTAAAACCATAGAATTGTTGTTAAACCAAACGAGTTATTACCTTCCTGACAATGAAGGTCACCCCCATTTCCCCCCTATGCAGATCAAGACAAAACACACACTCCAACATTTGCAAATGACAAACCCATCATGACCCAAGCCATAAACTTGGGGCTTCCAAGATTACCAAAAACATTAAATGCACCAGCTAGAGCCCATTAATGAAATACGAAACCAACTCTCCGTAGCTAAGTCTCGTTGCATTTCATGGCCTCCATTCCTCTTAGAAAAGCTTAAACCCTACTAACATATGTTGCAACTATATGTTATATTCACCACCCTATTCTTATCACCGTATAACATTACAACGTTTATGTTATATTAAGCTTTGATACCATACAATGATCGGGTTTAAGTGTATAGTTTATGTATCGTCTACGCTAGCCTTAAGTCAACCATAAGACTTATATATATATTAATATAATACAATACTCCATAGGTTTAAGGCATAATAACATATGAACCTTAGGTTAAAACCGTAAGTTAATACAATGCAAATAATCCCTAAGCTTAATGCTTAGTGAATATGGCATATTCCATGTTAAACAATTGACCCCCGTAAAAAAATAAAGATCTGAATCTAGCCCGAGATAATAACCTAAACATAGAAAATACAAAATATGTTAATATTTTTTAATAAACTAAACATAGAACACAATTAATACCAAGATGTAAAATGAAGTGTTACAAGACCATAAGGAAGCATAAGTACTGAACAACAAATTTAGCAGTATTAGCTAAATTGACGAGAATGAGATTTATACCTGGTTTTAATTCTGAGACGACAAGGAACAAAAGTCAACCCGTAGTATGTTCTTTAAGATCAAGACTTTCTGTACTCTTTAAACAAGATTCCGTCACAACTATAAACTGCATGGGAAATGGAATTGGTGTCTTAGTTCATAGAACTAAGTAAGCCTGCTAACAAGTAAACACCTTTACCTCTCAAACTGTCATGGGAGAACGAGCCGCGCCACTCCGCCGAGTTTGTTTCCACAAACAAAATTAAGTTAGGACTCTATAATTAACATGTGCGAAAATGAAAAAAGGAAGGGCATATAAATCCAGTGACAACACATAAGCAAAAAAAGTATAAACATAATACTAAGCAGTAAACAATAGTGCAACATCATAAGTAAAGTACATTAAAAATAATGACTGAAATTAAAAGACAGAATGTAATAACAGCTTAGGAATAAACAGAGGTACATGAAGTGTACGATAGAGTTCCACAAGTGAATAATGTTTCGTCTAGGTAGTTTTTACTAGCCTATAATTTGTTTTTTTGATTTTTGGGGACATTACAAGTGGAATCAGAGCCCAGTTTCAATACTAAGAGACCTATGGGCGCACCAAGCTATCACCAAAGAGGAAATAAAGTATAATATTAATTTTTAGTTTCTAACAGAATTTTTTTTCCTGTTATTAAAATTTTTTGCAGTTACAGGAATTTTTACAGCACTGTTCATTTTATGAATACTGAGGAAGAAAACAGTTGGCAAGGAAAGATGACCACCCCCACTCCAAAAGAGGAGCTATTGGTAGAGCTAAACTCTGATGTTTTGAAAACTTTACACAGTCTTAAAGCTGAATTGAAAAGTTTTAGAGAAAAAAGCCGAAACAAAAGGAAGGAACAACAAGCTATAAATGAATCCTTACTGAGAAACATGATGGGAGGAAGCCCGCAAGGTAAAAGTACTCAGTCCACAAATAGTTCTAAAAGAGAACCTTACCCAAAATGGGCCAGCAGCTCAAGAGGAGAGGGAAAAGCATAATGCACCCCTGAAGACCCAAAAGGAGACCATCATGGTCCTTCCAGTGATGACTCTCTTTCTCCCTGAAGAAATAAGCAAAGGAGTGATGACAGTCGTTAAAGGGAGTTTCAAAAAATAAGAGCCCCGACCTATGAAAGTGAGGTAAAAACTAGGGAAAAGGTTGAAGAGTGGCTGTGGGGCATGAGTAAGTATTTTTAGATTCATTACAATTCAAGTGAGATGAAGGCTCGTCTTGTCATATATAACTTGAATGGAAAGGAAGCAAGCTGGTGGAGAGACTTAAAACACACCAAGAATAATGAACTGCGATAAATACGCTGGGATACTTTCCAAAAACATTTCCAAGAAAAATATATGTTAGAAAGCTTCTTTGACCAAAGCGTGAAATAGTTTCATGAACTACACATGGGATCCATGACTATGGATGTGTTTAATAATAGATTTCTAGATCTGTTGCATTATGTACCATACATAAAAAATGAAAAGGTAAATATCCAGTAGTTTCTACGATATCTTCCTCCTCATTTTTGGTGTTAGCTTTTTATCATTTAATCAATATGATATTAGGATATTATCTGAGAGAATAATATGCACAAAAATAAACACAAGAGACAAGAGATGCAAAAATATTTCCTCAAGGAAACCATAAAGTAGAAAACCCTGCAACTTCCTCAGAGATAGAATGAGCACCAATGGCAGCAGTAAAACCCAAATACAGAAAGACGATGTCAAACGGTTTTTCTCTTACGAAAGAAAATAGTTGTTCTCTTACTTATCGATCCTGGTTCTTGTCAGAGCTATGTTTCTCCTAATATGTTGATGAATGCAAACTAGGAAAAGTAAAACATGAAAACCCTTGAATGGTTTAGTTATTCGCCAGTATGAAACGGGAGGTTTCAAAAATTGTTAAAGAATGTGAGGTAATACTGAATGGTTTTCTTACAAAAGTAAACCTGAACATCCTACCTTTAGTATCGTACAATGTACTTATCGACATGGACTGGCTGGAACACCAACATTTCATGCTCAATTGTTTGCAAAAGTATATCTTGTGTACTGATAGTCAAGTGAACCAAGTAAAGGTTTAGGGCATCCTAAAGAAATTTTTGGTAAGACAAATATCTGCCTTACAAGCAAAGAAATGTGTTAGGAAAGGATGCAAGTTGTTTGGAGTAAACATCCAAGACATAGAGTCTGATAGGAAACAACACATAGAAGACTTTCCCATTCTTGAATAATTCAAGGATGTGTTTCCCAAGGAAATCCTCGGACTACCTCCAAAATGAGAACTATAATTTTCGATCCAACTAACCCTAGGATCAGTTTCAACCTCCAAATCCCTGTACCACATGAGTGCACCTGAGTTGATGGAACTTAAACTGCAGTTGTAGGAGTTGATCGAGAAAGGGTATATCCAACCCATTGTTTCCCCTTGGGGAGCACTGATATTGTTCGTAAAGAATAAATATGGTACGATGTGGATGTGCATCGATTATCGTCAGTTGAACAAAATTACCATCAAGAAATGTTACCCACTCCCCACGATCGATGACTTGTTCAATCAGGTGGGAGGAGCCATAATATTTTCAAATATTAACCTATGATCTGGATACCATCAGGTATGGATTCATGACGAGCATATTCACAAAACCTTCTTTCGTTCAAAGTAGAGGCACTACGAGTTTGTAGTGACGCCGTTCGGGTTGACCAATGCACCCATGAACTTTATGTGTATGATGAACAACATATTTAGTAGGTATCTGGATACGTTTGTCTTAGTATTTATAGATGACATACTGGTTTATTCAAAAAATAAATAAGAACACAAAGAACACCTTCGTGTAGTACTACAAGTGTTGAGAGAACACCATCTTTACAATAAGTTTAGTAAATGCAATTTTTACAAACTGGAGATATAGTATCTAGGTCACATTATCTCCAAGATAGGGACAGTTGTAGACCCGAAAAATATTAAAGCCATAAAGGATTGGCTTGCCCCTACTAATTTCACAAACATTAGGTCATTCTTGGGATTAGTCGGATATTATCGAAAGTTCATTGAGAACTTCTTGAGAATCACTTGCCCCATGACCTCTTTATAGAAGAAAGCAAGTAAGTTCTTATGGACTGCTAAGTGCGAAGAAATTTTTCAAAATATTAAGCAGCTTTTGATGACTGCACCGGTTTTATGAATTGTAGACCCTAATGGGGAATTCATTGTTTGCACAGATGTAATAAGGGAAGAACTTGGAGGAGTCCTGTTGCAGAATGATCATGCAATATGTTATGAATCATGGAACTTAAAAGAGCATGAGAAACATTACCCTACGCATGATCTTGAGTTAGCGGCCATCATCCATAGTTTGAGGATGTGGAGGCACTACCTCATGGGAAGTAAGTTCCTTCTGAAGACAGACAATATGAGTATGAAGTATTTATTTGATCAACCAAATCTGAATATGAGGAAGGCCAAATCATTGGATTTCCTTTCCGAGTACCATTTCAAGCTTAAGGACATTAAGGGCAATGAGAGTAAGGTTGCGGATGCTTTAAGCCGATGAAATCATATGATTTATGAGATGACCTTGAGTCAAACCGATGCACATTTTCATGAGAAGCAGCCAATGGAGTTGACCCCTTCTATGTAGAGATCCTCAAGAAAGTCCAGGAGGACATATTGTTTCAACAACAAAAAGAATACAAGGTAGATGAATACGGACTGCTATGGTCCAAGGATCGCTTGTATTTTGCACAAGGATGGGGTATTCGGTCCATCATCCTCACGAAATGTGATGTACCTCTTGTAACTCAATGCCATTATGTGAGAAAAAGGGGTGAAATTTTGTTTCACTATTACTATGACATGAGCCATCCATGTTAGTGGTAGATTTTACATGGCCTTCCGATGAAGCAAGTTCAATTAAATTCGATAATATCAAATGTACATGCCTTGTAGAACAATCGTTCGACAACTTACACCCTTCCAACTAATTAGGAACCAAACATGAAATACACATTTAAACTACATCCTTCCTATGGTGCATTATTATAAATCTAAAGTTGCAGGCGAGTGCCTACCTTTGATATCATCACCATGGAAAGAAGATCTTAATTTGTAGTTGACACTCATGTGAGATTACTCTACAATTTGTAACATCATATTTCACACTTTACAGCATCATCTCATGACTAAACAATTTACAACATTATTTTTACCACTTAATATTTTACCATAACATTTCATGACTCAACACTTTATTAGTTTCCATAGTAAATGCAATTACTTTATCATTCACAATAGAAGAACTTAGTTGTTAAGGTTCCATCAAAATCACTCTAGGGCATGGACCAAGTCGTTGACGTAACCCTGAGTTTCCCTTTTAAAAGTAATACATGACAAGGTTGCACCACAACATTATATGTGTACAAAACAACATACATAAATTTAAACGTTCTTATTTAAAAGTAACAAATGACAAGGTTGTAGCACATTGTTATATGTATACAATCAACACAGATAAAAATTAAACACATAAGAAAATAGAAAGACAACACATGTATGTGGTTCACCCCAAACATGGGGTTACGCCCACCAACCATTGAATCAATATAATACTTTCCGAAAATTTGTTACAATCTGCAACAATTCTGTTTCCTGAACATCTTTGGTTTTGCATTTCAAGAACTCCTCAGAGAGCATTCCCTTATCCCTACCCCTTGATTCAAATGAATAGCTTTTCAAATAGGAGCTACGGTCACATCCCATACAAACATATTTATTCGACTCTAACTTAAAGGGCCATACCCAAGTCTACAAAGTTAGATCTATGTCCAAATAAACGAGTATGAATTTCCAGATAATAGGATCGGAGTCGTATTTCCTTTTAATAAACAGCCTTAGTGTGTTCTTAAGAGAGTTCAGTACACTAAGAATTCACCTGAAATATATGAGCTGAGAAATGAGTTTTATTTAAAATAAAACATTCCTTTTGCCACCGTGAATAATCCTTACCCAACCCTAGTGAGATACATTAGACTTTAAATCTATTTTCCAATCGTTAAGACACAAGACTTATCACAGTCTATGCTCAAACCATTCAGACACATAGTAGTCTTATATCAAGACAAAAATGCATATCTTAAAGGCAATCTTTATCAGACAAAATGCATATCTTAAAGGAAATCTTTATCAGACAAATCGCATGTCTTATAGGCAGTCTCTATCAAGACAAAACGCATACCAAAAATTAATAAGCAAAATTATTCTATTTTTTTGGTCATCGACAAAATGTCGAAGGAAAATCACTTCATTCTTGTGAAGTTGACGTACAAGGCTGTGAATATTGCTGATATCTTCTTAAAATAGGTATTTAGATTGCATTATATACCCAAGGAAATTATATTGGATCGAGATGTTAATTTTACAGGAAAATTTTGGAGATCTTTATTGTTCGGATTGGAGACGTAGTTGAACTTCAGCACTACATATCACCCACATACAGATGGGTAGACATAGAGAGTAAACCAATTTTTTTAGCACATGCTCTGAATGTATGTCATGAATAATCCCACGAAGTGGGAGGACTACTTGCACCTCAAAGAGTTTGCGTATAACAATGGCTATCAGGATTCCTCCAAGATGAGTCCGTTTGAGGTAATCTATGGACATAAGTATAGAACATCAGTTACATGGGATATCACGGTGGATCG
This sequence comes from Pseudotsuga menziesii, assembly GCA_001517045.1. NCBI lineage: Eukaryota > Viridiplantae > Streptophyta > Pinopsida > Pinales > Pinaceae > Pseudotsuga > Pseudotsuga menziesii. The sequence continues at coordinate 87,392 of LPNX010827187.1, forward strand.
GCTGATGTTAGGGCATGATTTCTTGATAGACTTGGAACAGTTGGTTACCAAGGTCCAGGTAAACCTTAAGGAAGCAGAGGACCACTAGAAACATTACAAGGACGAGAAAAGAAAAGATAAGGACTTTCAAATAGGGGATCATGTTTACTTGAAAGAAAAATACAAATGATTCTTGTTGAGCTTGGGTTGGTGCGGTAAGTTAGCACCTAGATTTTGCAGACCTTTTGAAATAATAGCCAAGAAAGGGCCAATGACTTATGAACTAGCATTACCCATGAATGTAAGAGTACACAATGTTTTCCATGCATATTTGTTAAATAAATATGTTTATGATACTAAACATGGTGTTGATTGGTCCTTATTACAGATGGAACCTGAAGGGGAGTTTTCCCTGAGCCTAGTCATATTTTGGAAAAGAGAGAAGTGAAGCTTCAGAAGCGCAGGATGGTCCAATTGAAAGTACAGTGGAAGCACTTCGAGGCTGATGAGGCTAATTGGGAGAATGAGGCTACCATGAGAAAGGCTTACCCCACCTTGTTTCAAGATATCGTTTCGAGTCCCTAGAACACCAGGGATGATGTTATTCTAAGCGAAGAGGGATGTAATATCCCTAATTTTGGACCTAACACTTATAGGAATGTGCCTATTGATTATGATGATTATGTTGATCTTTTCTTTTTTTATATTGGGTGGAATACCCCACTGCATATGAACACAATGATTTGTTTTATATATTGGGTGTAAGCCAATTATTGATGATATATGTATATGCTTATTTGTGTTGGGCATGGACCCTGAAGCACATTATTGATGAGATGTTTGGTGTTAAGAAAGGAGCTCTGGAGCACTTGAGTGATTCATGATTTTTGTTGAGCGAGAATATTTGGAGCACATGAGTACTTACCTTTGTGTTGAGCGAGAAGCCATGGAATACATGAAAAGATAATTGGAGGTGTTGGGCATAAGCCCTGGATCCTTCCATGTTGATGTGGAGCATAATATCTAGAGAATTGCATCCTTGGCCATTATATCCCTAGGTGTATCATACAAGTATATCATAGAACTAGTGTTAAGCAAGGAGCTCTAGAATTGCACTAAATTGTAACTCCCTGCTAAAGCGTTGAGTATGGGATCTGGTAAGTGCTAGGAGTTACTGAAAAGAATTTAATAACTTCTGAGTGAAAATGACTCAAGAAAAATATCAATCTCATCATACTTATTTATAAGTGATTAAATGGAATTTTGAATTTCTGTATTCTCATCAAAGTACTGAAGAGATACCACATTGTACGAGGGAAATCCAACATGCAAGAATGTTTAGAGTTTCCTAGCCTAGTAGACCTAAACCATCTACCTACTTGAACATAATGAAGAAGTGTCATTAAGTGTAAGGATTATGGTATATGATGCCCTAAGCCAAATGTTAATAAAGTGTTATGTTATTATGTACTTTATCTCTGTTATGTATAAAGAACTAAATATATTAATAATATAAATGAATGAAATAAATAAGAAGAGCTCCATGAATTATCATTTATTTCGAAAGATTAATAACTAGTATAATCTCTATAAAAGTCCAACTCAGAACTAGTATAAAGTTCCTAAGTTAAATTATTAATGATTTACCCAAAGTAATTGGAAAGGGTTAAACCAAGAAACCAAGTTTTCTTGATTTAACTGTCCCTTTAACTGAAAAGTCTATCTATAAAGACTCAAGACAAGGAAATGATTAGGGTTCTTATCTATCATTAGAGGAGTCATTTTATTCCTGTTTTATCTCAAGTAAATTCTTGTAGAAACATTTCCTAAAAGGAAAAGGAGAACTAATCCAGATATGATACACTAGTAAGGATGTTAGAATAATCAACCCATAGTATTTACCCACTTAGACATTATTTCATTTATTTTGTCTTATTTGCCTAGTCCATGAGTCCCACCATGTGCAAGT
>LPNX010827187.1:93829-195798 GCA_001517045.1 Pseudotsuga menziesii
GGAAACCATACCTTAGGAGCTCTAAGCTACTTCCATGTTGGAGTCTAGCTCGGGGTGATCCAGATTAGAACCAAGAATTATTCTGGGTCATGGTTGGGAGGAACATGGTATTTCCCAAGTGATTTTCTCATCAAAATCATAGGTCATATCTATATTAAATTGTTAATGTTGGTTCTCCAAAAATTTTGCCGGTTCAGCCATTAAAGGAGCTTCAGAAAATTATAGGTATGAGTTCTTAGTATGTCAAGTTCATTTCTAGGGTAAATGATGGCTACTTTATGTAAATGTTCCTTATATATTTCTAACCCTAGAAATGATGGTTCTTTCCATATTTCCTAGGGTTGCATTTCTTAAATACTAACCTTAAACTCTATTCTATTTTCTAGATTAATTGATAGAAATGTTAGGTAAGTGATTTCAATGCATCTCGTAACCTTATGTGTTTGATTTTCTGGTTAGAATCTGCTAGGGTTCGTATTTATTCAATATTGCCCTTAGGTTGTAAATGTCATCATAGGATGTATATTACTAGGATTGCATCTTCAAGTTTGTTTCCGTATCACTTCAATAATCACATTTTGTTACTGTAAACTAGGGTTTGATTTCCAGTAACTAAGTATTCATACTCTAGGGTTATTACTTTGCTGACATATTTGATTTGTCAGTAGAGGCTTGTCTAAGTTTATTTCCAACTATTTTAGAAGTAGGAATTCATATATTTTATATAATTACTAGCTTCAACCTAAAGTACCAATAAAGGAACTATGATAGTATCCATCTAATTATTAACCACAATAAGTAAACCAAAAATGTTAAATATAAGTATTTCATAACAAAACTAGAATATAAAATTAATCATGAGTAAATAAATTGTTAAGACCTTATAAGGTCTTCCTTATTAACTATAAACTAAATAGCAAATCAATTCCATTAAAATAACAGCATCATACCTACATGAGAAGAGGAGGCATCGTGACCATCCATGTGGTCCTATATCAAATATCTGATCATATATATATATATATAGAAGCACCCACAGTTCTATCTCTTCTATCATAAATAACCAAATGTTACACATAACAAATTAAACAATATCAGATTGATATTATAAACCCGTGTATTACAAATAGGGATAGGAATAGAATCTTGTGGGCATACAAGCCCAACCTCTTTTTATCAATTAAAATATAACTCATTACATTAAAATCCAACCATTTTTGAACCCTATTCGGTCTTGTTTGCATCCACACTACGTCACACTATACTTTAAAGTATGTGAGTTATATCATTTAAAATCGAATCTATAAAATAATAAACAATAATCAAACCATCATGCTACAATGAGGTCATAAGACCCTCGGTTCTGCCCAATACTGTAAGCACGACCTCCGGCCAAATCAACATTTACACGGAGTCCATTTAAAAACTAATCACAACGTCTAAGGCCATCGTGGGCCTAGAAACGCTGGCTTATACAAATACACATTTTATATTGTAACCACAAAATCTCTTAAATAGGAAAACAACCAATTAAAAGCCATGCGTAGCATTCACCAAGTCAGTCCAATGCCCAACGAAAGTAAAGAGTATGGTTTTATTAACAAAATTACCCTGTTAACGATTTAATCCCTTAACTGATAAATGAAATACCAACAATAACAATACATCAAAGTTATCGCATCCATCAAGGAGATGGGTTAATCCACTTATGGCTTGGTCTGTCAAACCCGCATTGTTCACCAATACAATACATAAAACTCAATGATGGCGTATGCTTGTTCCTAAATGCTCTGTCAGTAAACCATTAACATAGAATACACATTCCACACATAGTAAGCAAAATAATGTTGGTCATTTATTAAAAATGCACAGTATATACATTATACACAGTATGGTAAATTGTAGTGTCTCTACACAGCCCCTTTCAAAGCCAAAACGAAGTCCACACAAGCATGCCAATGGGCTATGGCACCATTGAAATTAATGCTGCAGCCCACGGCTCAAAGGCCCAAACCTTTTATAAATTACAAACCCAAAATTTATACACAAATCCAAGGGAAACACAATTTTACCCACGACCAGAAGCCGCTGAAACATTTATTTTAAAAATCCAAGTCTGAGTATTACATGCCCAAAGGAGAATTTAAAACCCCATAGTGGAACCCAAAAAACCAAGCAACAAAGACATCATTCAGTCAAGAGGAGAGTTAACAAGAGTTGTCTTCTCAGCAGGATTACCTTACACCATTGGCATCATACAGGAACTGATGATAAGCTTTGATCCACGACCCTCTCCACAAACCCCAGCACCTGTAACCATTCACAAAACAGGTGAGAAGCATGGAAACGTTCAAGTGTATCAAAGTAAAACCATAAAACTAATGTTAAACCAAATGAGATCTTACCTTCGTGACAATATAGGTTGCCTCCATTTCTTCCCTTCGCAAAACAAGACCAAACCCCAACTTCAACATTTGCAAATAACAAATCCATCGTGAGCCAATCCCTAAGGTTGGGGATGCCAGGATTACCAAAAACATCAAATGCACTAGCTGGAGTCCATTAACAAAATACCAAACCCACTCTTGATAGTTAAGTCTCGTCTCGTTGCATTTCGTGGCCTCTATTCCTCTTGCAAAAGCTTAAACCTTGCTAGCATATGCTGCAACTATATGTTATATTCACCACCCTATTCTTTTCACCATATAACATTACAACGTTTATGTTATAGTAAGGTTTAATACCATGCAATGATAAGGTTTAAGTGTATAGTCTATGTATGGTCTATGCTAGCCTTAAGTCAACCACAAGAGTTATATATATTAATATAATACAATACACTGTAGGTTTAACGCATAATAATGTATGAACCTTAGGTTAAAACCTTAACTTAATACATTGCAAATAAGCCCTAAGCTTAATTCTTAGTGAACATGGCATATTCCATATGCCATATTAAACATTTGACCCTCATACGAAAATCAAGATTTGAATCTAGCCCGAGATAATAACCTGCACATAGAAAATACAAAATATGTTAATAGTTTTAATAAACTAAACATAGACCGTAATTTATACCAAGATGTAAAATGAAGTGTTACAAGACCATCAGGTAGCATAAGTACTGAACATGAAATTTAGCAGTATTAGCTAAATTGACGAGAATATGACTTATACTTGGTTACAATTTTGAGACAACAAGGAACCAAAGTCAACCCGCAGTATGTTATTTAAGATCAAGACTTTCCATACTCTTTAAACAAGATTTCGTTGCAAGTATGAACTGCATGTGAAATAGAATAGGCGCCTTAGTTCAGAGAACTAAGCCTGCTAACAAGTAAACACCTTTACCTCTGAAACCATTATGGGAGAATGAGTCCTGCCACTCCGCCCAATTTGTTTCCACAAACAAATTTATGTTAGGACTCTATAATTAACAAGTGCGACAATGCAGAAAGGATGAGCATATAAATCTAGTGACAACACATAAGTGACAAAAGTATAAACATAATACTAAGCAGTAAATAGCAGTACAACATCATAAGTAAAATACATTAAAAATAATGTCTAAAAGTAAAATACAAAACGTAAAAATGACTTACGAATAAACAAAAGTACATGAAGTGTACGATAGAGTTCCACAAGTGAATACTGTTCCATCTAGGTAGTTTTTACTAACCTATATATTTTTCTTTTCGATTTTTGGGGACATTACATTCCTCCTTCTATATCAATCTTTGATATGCTTGGGAACAAATAATTTCAAGAGTTATGGGTCTGATAACAACATCGATGAAACCCTCAATGAAACACTCAATGTACGTAAATCTGATAATTTCAAGAATTGCGACTAAAGATGGATGCTTTTTTATACCAATAGAAAATATAAAAAAAACAATGGAAAATCATACCTATTATTCATTGATGGGCTACACCTCTTCTTGTATCAAGATTTTATATGCCTCAGAAGAGATAATTTCAAGAATTATGGGACAAGTTGAAGACATGTGTTTTTTACCAATAGAAAACAAAAAAAACCATGGTGAAAAAATCTTGAGTGTTCTTCCTTAATGGGTAGTGCCTCTTCCTGTATCAAGATTTGAAGATAACAATGGTTTTGATGGGTTTTTCTTCTCCCATCAATGAAAACTAGAATAATAGCTGAAATTCTTTAGCTAATTCACATTGACAACCTCAACTGAAAGACATACATTTTCCCACCAAAGGTTTTAATGGACAAACCATAGAATGCAAAGGTTGTATTACAATATCTTTTTGATTTCCTAGCTTTTGTATTTTGTATAATTATTTTTTAAGATTGCTCATTATATTTTAATTAATATTGTATATTACAAATAATTGTAATGTTATATACCTATTATATACTATAATTTATATGTATAATAGTTATAATTACATGTATTTTAAATAATATTTCAGTATATTATATTATATATATATATATATATTACACTAGTACAAAATGATCAAATTAATCAACACCTCTAAAACCATACATTTGTTAATTATAATCCTATCATTATACTTATTATAGTAACCATCAATCACCCTTATAATATTTATCATATTTTTTTTATAATTTGTGTTACTATGTGGTTGGAAAAGTAATATTTGTTTGGCATAATATTCAATTCTCAGTAAATGGTAAATCAATTATTAAATTGAGTTTTTTTAATAGTGGTATAATTAGTATTAATATATTTTTTGTAATTATTTTATTGTTTTTTAGATCTTGTACATTTTTAAATTGGAGTTATGAAAAATTTCAAGAGCATGAATATGGTGTTCCTATATTATTAAAGATCATGAGAAAAGACATGACCAAGGCTATGAAAAATTTCAAACATAGAAATAATATGGTGTTACTATTGTTAGGTTCTAAAGCATAGTTCAAAAAACCTTATGTCATAGAATATACATAAGCCAGATCTGTACTCTAGCCTAGATAGCTATATAAACACAAATATCAATAGAGAACATGCATTGTTTGACGTATATAACCTGCAAATATATATTTATAATTGATATATTATCAACCAATTATGTGTATGTTATATATATTTTGTCAATTCATGTTTAGTTGTTACAGTACATTAATTTAGTAAATTCTAACACTGAAAATGGATTCAGAGAGCCCTTTAGATCTTTGAATCCATCTTTAGTGTTAGAATTTAGTAAAATGTACAAATTCATTGCCAAATTTGTAATGTTTTCCATTTCCTGAGTGACACGACTAAAAATGACCAAATAAATGACCAATTGTAATCTGGTCATTTGTAGTTGAGATATCTCGTGACCAAATTTTGTCATTTATCTTGGTTGTTTTTAGTTGGTTTTATCCTGTGACCAAAAGTGGTCATTTATCTAGGTCATTTTTAGTTATCTCACTTAGAATTATCAATTTTGGTCATTTATCCCTTTGAAAAAAATGTGGTGACCAAAATTTTTGGCCTTATCATCACGAATCTCTCATTTTCCACTAGTGTAACACTTTCTGATGAAAGAGTGGGAGCGAGTGGAGATAACATTTACCTGACCACTTTAACTTCACTCTCTAAGGGGAGAGTGGGACGAGCAATGTGTTCTTCAATCTATAAAGAGAGAGTGGGATTGACCAAGGATGGAACTCGATTGACTACTTGGTCAACCAACGAGATATCAAGGGCCAAATTACAATAATCTGTTTGAATTCATTATTGAGGAACAATAATATCTTCCAACAAATTAGAAGCTTCATCTATGAGAGGACAAAGGTAAGTAAGGTGCATATCCTTACATATAAAGAAAGGATGTTTGAATTTTTTATTCTTAACTACATAGACATTGGTTAATGAGGTATCATCAGTATGAAGTCTAGAGACTCATGACATGGGGTGTTGTGAAGCCTCAAACAATACTTCTAAAACCTAGGATAGACCATGATAATATTTTTGACTATGCTCACACTTGCAAATTCTACAAGGGAACTTACATTTACGAGGTATTCTTATGTGAAACTAAACACTCTCAGCATTATGATCAATGGTTGATGCGTTTCCAACATGACGATCGGAGGTTGGAGCTGTAAGGTTCTTCTAATTTTTCTTCTTCTTAGCCTTTCCTTTTGTCTTCTTTTTACCCATATGCTCACTAACATCAAATATTTCAACATGTGAAGAGGAAGAAATGAAAGTTGATTCAACATTCTAGGAAGAAGGAGAAGGGTTAATATGAGGTCAATGCTCATCTGGTAAAGGACCATGATCTGACAAAAAATATGTATTTCACTAGTACAAAATGAAAAATTAATGACTAAAAAAATGATTAAAATCAAGCTATAAACGACTATTTTTGAGTCGGAGACTAATAGTAGCTAATTTCCACTATCTTATAGCTAGTCATATTTCACTTAGTCATTAATAGCTTGACTTATTAGTCAATGATTTAGTCATTGATAGTCAATGATTCAGTCATTGATTTAGTCATGGATTTAGTCATGGATTTATTCATTGATTTAGTCACTGATTTAGTCACTAATTGCAACAATTAATGACCAAATATAAGACTAAATAAACTACTAGATGATAAAATATTAATGACTAACCTAAATATGACTAAGATATGGGAAATTAGCTATTAATAGTCATATATATGTGAATTTAGTCCTTTTGTAGTCACAAATTTATGATAGGTCACGGACAAGACAAACCACCAACCTCCTACCTATAACTAGGCAGGCGCTCTACCATTGAGCTAGCACCCTTTAAGAAGTTGTGAATGCTTGACAATGATGATATTCATACAAATTTATGATAAATAGAGAATCTAACCTATCAATATTTGAATTAGCATGACTATATGTCAAAAATTCATGAGAAATTTCAAAAAGTAAAGCTAATATAGTGTGCTCACATCCAAATTGACTAATGAAAAAAATGGATAAAAATTTCAACTCGAAATCTAAGAGCTTATGAGACTTACTCAAAGAGCTTGGCAGTATATGTATACACCTTCATAGCCTGAGTTGTTTCTCCATGCTTTGCATTGTCATAATTGAAAGGGTCCAATAATGAAGCAACATGAAGAAATTTTAAAGCTGCTTGAAATTAACATCTAGTACCGATTTCAAGGTCGATACCTCCCATAGTATGCAACATCTATGGTAGCTATGTTAGACTTCTAAGGAAATTAGCATTTTAAACATTAGATCGGACCAAATCAGGAGAATAATTATAGGCTATGTAAAGGTGGAGCAATAAGGATAATTAACATCAAGCAGACCTTCAATCTGTCTGTAGAGTGTTTCAGATCCTTCGCCTCTTTCAGTATAGAAATTCCTTTAGCTTTCCCATGGTATCTTCTAATGGGGCTTGCAGCAACTGCTCCGTTAGGATCCCTTCCTCTAACTCCATTAGATGCACAATTCGACAGATTACTAATAGTCATCAGGGACAATAAATATCTTCAACTATATACATCCCCTAAGTAATTAAATGATTGCTTTGAACTTATATACTTCTATAATAACCCTTCTTTTGAGGTAAATTCTAGCAACAATACAAGGGAATGAACCCTCAATTACCCCCAATAAATCTATGACATTACAACATGAAACACTAAAATAAGGGGATGAACCTTCAATTACCCCAAATAAAACTTGGACATTGCAACAAGAAACACTAAAATAACAGCAAAGTTTTTTTATGTACTCAAGAATAAAGAAGCCCATCAAACAACTTTTTTCTATAGAATTTGCCTCATCTTCAAATATATATCCATCAGGTACAAAAACCCATCATTGTCATAATCTTCCTTAGATTTAAAATTATCTATGACAACCTCATTCTTTTCTTCCTCATCATCCTTGTCACAGATTGAAAGGCTTTCCCTAGGATCTTCCTAAAATTTTTAACAAAGTAAGAAAGTTAATAAAAATACTACCAATACTCTTGCCAAATAGATTTAGTGATGAGTACCTCTTCCCATTATTCATCACTATCATTCTCATAGTCCAAAGAAGATGTAATGCCCTATATTTATGACATTTGATATTTAAACCCTAATATGAATTAGCTTAACATTTTAATTGCTTATTATATATTTGATTCAGTTGCATTCATCAAGAATATTATGATATGAACATATGGACTCCCTAGATATGTGGATAGTATATGTAATTTATCATTTTTTTTATCAATGTTGATGAATATGTTAAGTCATTTCAATGTGCAATTAAGTACATAATATGGATATGTGAATGGTAGTTGAGGTATACTGTGAGATAAAACAAGTACAATATATGTTTCAAAGGTACTTACATGATTATATTAAATGTTGTTTTAGTGACATGGATTAACACTTCAAAGAGTTGAGTATGTTATGCATGAGATTTATGTGAGGGACAAACTAACACACATGTTGATTGGCTAAGAGATAGCCATATTCGTATAGTTCCAAGGGGCACAAGATCTCTTGGACATTAGAAGGAAAATGATTTTATATAAATTTTCATGTTGTACAATTTTGAATATCAATATCTCTATGACTGGTGGGTAAGTCTGAGCTTTTACAGGAACTGTGACTTGCCCAAAGTGGTTCTTTAATGACGATACTCCTTAGAACAGTGATGGCAGAATAGAGTTGATGTAGGGTGTTCACCACGGTACTATCAGGGGGAGTGGAGGAATTTCCCACCGTTTATCCCCTGAAACCCAGAGTTGTGGGAGGAATATGTTGAGAACGCTCCCCTGGATGTGTGAAGGCGACTAGTGGGTGCCGGCTAAGGAAGCTTGGTTGATTTGTAGGACTTGACACTTCTGCTTACGGGTTTTATATGTGGTTAGGTCAGTGTAGCCGATGCCATAGTATATTCTAGCAGAGGACGGGATGGAGAGGTATGGAGATGGAAGTAGTGGTGATTAGGTGGTTTGAGTATTGATAGGGATGGTATTCTTCATTGATAAAAACTATTATGATCATATTCTTGATGCTTCATTATATTTATGTAATTCAATTTTGTTACTTTTGTATGAATTATTATAAATCATGAATGATGCATTGATTATCTTGGCATTCTGTATGTTTTTTTCAGTCATATAAAAATGATGCATTAAAGAATTAAAATTGACTATTAGTACCCATGCTTAAGATGTGTGCGCTGGCCACACATACGTCAAATCAAGAGTACATTATTGTGATTGGTTTATTGATGAATTATTGGAGTATTAGTTATGTATTAAAAGTATAAATAAATGTTGAAAAATATGTATATATATGGTAGTATGAGTTTGTTGACTTGTTTTCTATAGTTTATATTTAAATAAACTAATTGGGTTATTGAATGATATACATAATTATATAGATATAAAATGACATATATGACAATGTAATATAGTATATGGAAATATATTGTTTGACTTATGTACGAGATAATAATGCAAATAAATGAATAAATAGGGTTACATAAATTTTAGATAAGAATTGTCATATTTGCATTTAAGATAATAGTATGGAAAATGAGACTTTGCAGCCATTGTTATTAATATTTCATTTCTTTAAATCAAATTCTTATTTATTTGAGAAAAAAACTTATTGAGTGTGAATATTACTATATTGTAATTTATTGATCGATAAGGAAGAAGGTGAGAACTTTTGAGTTATAAATAGGAGGCTTGAGGTTGGAGGGAGGGAGATTATTTTCTTGAATAATTTTGTGAGAGTTTTGGAAGGGATTGGGGAATTTGGGATATTGTAAAGATGAAAAGTTTGGAAGTTTGGAAGAGTTTGACAACTCTTGGAATAATATACATAGCTTACTCGTGCATCACTGTTCTGTTCTCTCGGGGTCTCGAGCACGGAGGGCCAAGAGGCTAGGTTTATGGATCTTGGGTCTACGGGTCGGATAGACCCATAGTTGGCTAGGAGGTAAAACCATGGTCCCACTTTGGGCAATGAATATGCAAGCAACTTGAGGAGAAGATGAAATCTTGGTTTAGTTTGGACTCCTTTACCATTTTTATATTGAGGTATTTCTCTTGTTATTTAAATTACTTATAAATTTGTTAAAAATGGTTATATGTTGTTATAGAATGTTTACATGATGTTATTATTGTTGTGGAACATGTTTACATGATGTTAGTATTATTGTGGTTAGATGATTATTTTTTTGATATTCATGATTTGTGAATAGGTAATAGAAATATAATATTAGTAATTATGGAAGTAATACTTAAATGAAGTAAACACCAGTGTTGGGTGTTATAGAAGAGTCCTTCCTGAAAGGATTTCGAGGCCCAATGCCATCATTTCATCAAAAACAACGAGTCAGAAACAAAACTTTCCCTATTGTCTACTGCAATATTAATAATCCATGAGATTCAAGGTGTTTCATATGTTCCTCATCACGAGATATCAAAATTAAAACACAACCTATTTCTTTGATAATTAATGAACTTAAAATTATGCAAAGTATATTCACCTTTTCTTTGAGAATGTTCCATAATAAGTAGGTTTATTGCTGTGATTACACTACCAAATATTTCTTCTCTTATTGTGAATCCTATTTTCTCTATGTATAGTGGTATTCCCATTATTGCAAGGAAAACCGTCACTCAAAACTTCCTCCCAGTCATTTACAAGGCTATTTGACATGAACTCATGATCTTCAACCTCACCATATGTCCATTTTTTGTTTGTAGATGATTTCAATTTTGGAAATGCTATACCTTCAGCAGATGCCCCCTACAACTGAAGTTCATTGAAAAATGTAACTTTGGGTTTATGCCAAATACCCTAACTTAGATGTATTTGTGCAGAAGTGCGCCAATTAAGATGGAACCAATATATTAGGTGTGACCTAAGTACATTGCACAATCAAATCGATTCAACTCAAAGTACTTATAATCAAGACAGAACACGACATATTCATGCCACATTTAGACATTTATAAAAAGCTATAACATCAAACTTAGAAGATCCCCTATCTCTTTCTCTGCTACTTTCAATAATATTTAATCCATTGAGAATAGAACACCACTACAAATCTGTGAATTTTCTTGCAAAGAATGATAAAATGTTTCATTCAATACAGTGGGAATTGTTTGAGTGTTAGGCGTGTCTATTTTAAGAAATTAGTCCATAGGAGTGGCCTGTTTTTGTATTGCAAATTGATTTTTCATCTCAGCTTCTTCCCTTTCACGCTGCTTTTGTTCTTTTTCTGCCTCCTCTTGCTGCAGTTTCTTTTCCTTCTCCTAGTTGAAGGAAACTAAATATGTTAACAACTGTATATGGTTCCATTATGGAACACTAAGTATAAGTGTTTCCCTATTGGAACAATATAAATCTGAAATTGGAAAAAGAGGTTTCATGCTTGAATTTGAAAGTCTAACTGTAATGTTAATAAAAGTATATTCCACATATACTACAGAAGTAGAAGATGAAAAATTTGTATAAATAACTTGATGAAATGGAATAAATATAAAACACGATAAACTCAATATAGGATAACATGTCCTCATAGTTGTAAAAATCTAACAAAGAAAGTTGATATTGCGAACTTCTCACTTTCAAAATTGCATCAACAACTGGATTAATAAATCATGCAAATGTGTTTCGATGAGCAATCAAAGAAAGTGATGTAGACTTTGAATCTTACTTGAATGATGGCTTCCTTCTGAGCACAAGCTTGTTCCTTTTCCTACAAAGGTAATGAAAACTGTTACCCAAAACTCCAAACCTTGGGTTTTAAAAATTGCATTCTTCCATAACATTCCAACTAACTTGTTGGACCTTCTCCCTTTTCAGCTCCCACTCCAACTCTTTTTGTTCCATCTCACTCTTCTATTCATTTATTTCTTTCTCCTTCATCTTGGGTTGCTTGACCATTTTAAAGTAAAAGAAGAGATGTTGGAAACATTGAATATCTTCTACAAACAGTACCTATCCAAAAGGATAAATATAACATCATCCAATTGAATTTACTTGCAAATTGATCCAATGGATAAATATGTGATTGAGAATCTTACATCTATGCATTATTTTTCTAAAGCAAGTCTACAATTGTAGCATGAATACTCATCCCATCATCAGCTTTAGCAAGAAATTCCTCAACTTTTGCTACATCTATTTTCCCACTTCCCTCCGATTCCCGTGATGACAGTGCTGATAGAATTGTTGTTTGTAAACAAGAAAAAAAAATATATAGTTAGATTTTCAATACTATATGTAAGAACACCAAAGCTCAGAACATACTAGTAGCAATTTGGAATCTTCTTCATTGCACTGGTCGAGAGTGTTGACCTAAGACATTTTGGAACATGCGATAAGGTAATCCAACTTAATTTTAAATTTGTCTGTTTTTGTTTAGAAACATTTGAGCCCTTGGGTATCCAATATTTTTTGACTACATTTCCTCATTGCTTTCGGTGGAAACCTTCCTACCTTCACAAAGTTGTGGGACTACCTCTCCTACAATGGATGGTCATAGGAATCTAAGTCATATTTCATGTAAAATAGCAAAAAATTGCATGGTAATAAGAAGGATTGTACACAAGACTAAAGATATTCAAGTAGCAGTATCCCATTTCAACAATAAATTGTTTTCAAAATTACAATTTCAACTGGTTCGAAATTCGGTGTTGGATGTCAAAGTGGCAATACAAGGTGAACAAATTAAGAAAATTGTTGCAGTTTTAGACTTAGCCAAATGTTCAAATTCAAATACTTCTCCCCATCAAGACTCAGTAAACTCCATGAAGGAAGTGGCTACGGAGTAAGACAAAATCCAACAGAGACATGGAGATACGGAAAATCAAGAAACAACTCCAGTGTTTGAAGCAAATGATTAGATGGAAGCCCACAGCGGGAAATATTTTCACGGAAACATTAAGGTTTTATGTATTATTAATCGATAATAGTATTAGGGAATTTATATTGAACTAAGGAATTAAGTTTTGTCAAGAAAAATTTAAGGGTAATGCTCGCCGTAGACATACATCTGTTAGTTTTAATATATTTTAATTTTTCGTGACTTCATTCCTAGAGTTAGAACATGTTTCTCGCATGGGATATTCTTAGCAATTTATTTTATGGGTCATTCATGCCCATACAACTATAGAATTTAATATTACTTTTCAGTAGGTTTCTCATACTTGCATGTGAGATGAAATATTTGGCACATGCATTGGAAGGTGAGAGATTAACAAGGGTACTTCCATATTTCTGAGACTTTTGTTTCTAATAAACCTTGTGTTTATTATTTTTAGAAAGTTCATATTTTCAGACACTGATCATGTTTGTAGATACACATTATGGAGAAGTGAGAGTTTCAAAAGGTTACTCTCATTTTCTAAGATTTGATTTTTAGTAAAGTTCCTAGCTTTAGAAAGTTCATATTTTTGGATACTAGTCATGTTTGTTGATACCATTTATGGCAAAGATGCGGAGTATAAGGCAAGAGTCAGTGCATCAATATAGTTCACAAGGATTTTTAGTGATCTAAACCTACAACAAGTTCAGGCCATGCCTCTCTCTTCTTATAATCACTTATTAGAATAATCAACCCATAGTTTACCCACTTAGACATTAATTTCATTATTTTTGTCTTATTTGCCTAGTTCATGTGTCCCACCTTGTGCAAGTTGTAATTTGCCTATCTATAATGGTCAAAATTGCCTTATTTGACTCATGTAGCGCATGGGAGAGCTAAAGGAATCAATTTTGCTTTATGCCTGGCCTCCTAGGTGCCCTTCTGCTTTTTCTGCTTTATTCCTTGCTTTTTCAGTGTTTTAAGGCAAAAGGAAAAGCTAGACTAGGTGAGGTTGACTAGTTTTTTGTCCTAGACATCCTCCTCTCTTTTCTCCATGCAAAAGCATGTATGAGCTGCCATTCCACCACTCTTTAGCTTGCCTAAGCCTTTTTTCCAATTCGTGAGCTCCATGACAGATTTGGGATCAACTTCTTACACCTATGGGGGATTTGCTTATTTTTGGTAAACCTGCTTTATGATAGATTCGAATTGCTCCTCATGCATTCGAATCCCTGATGTATGTTATTTATTCAGCAAACTATTATTTTATAGGTTTGGCTATTGTACACTGATTTAATACAGTTTAGTGTTCAGCTTCAATTTTCAGTCTCTTTGTGAGTGATTTTGCATGATCAATTGTTAATTGTTGTGAGTAAAATTAATCTATCACCTGGTTCAATTTCCACATGGTATCAGATCCATTGTAGGTTGTTTCTCTCCTTCAAAAATTGTTTTGCAGGTTCGACATCAGTGACTGGGAGCCTTCTACTGACAATCGGGACATATTTTCTAAGCTATGGATCAATCACAGAAAACTATCTTGACTCCATTCAATTTATTTGAATGGAAATCAGAGATGGAGATACTGTTGAGATCAAAAGGCCTCTACAGGGTGACTATGGCGATAGAAGCAGAGCCCAATGCAGCTGCAGAGAAGATAAAATGGCACAACAGGAGGGATGAGGCTTATGGCCTCCTGTGTCTAAGTATTTACAGAGACCTCCTTTTCCATCTTGATGGATTGACATTACCAAATGAAGTATGGGAGAAGATTGATGATCTTTTTGGAAAGAAAGATGAGATGAGGGGACATCAAATCGAAAATGAGCTGATTTCTCTGAGTCCAAATAGCTTTGAATCCCTGCAGCTATATTTCTCCAAGTTCAAAGCAATAGTTTTGCAGCTGAAACAGTGTGGTATCGAAAAGAAATATGATCAGCTCGTAATGGCCATCCTCTCGAAGCTGGGCCCTGATTATTCAGTGTTTGTTTCGACCTTCTATGCCACAAAACTGACAGCTCGAACCTGGAAGATGCCTAGCCTTGCATATTTCATGGAATCTCTCACACAAGAAGAGGACAAGCTGGTGATGATGGGAACCATCAAACCATCCAAAGATCAATCTTTGATTGCTGGAGATTCGAAGGTGGATTCAAAAGGAAAAAAGAAAGCTAAAAAGCCACCTGAGAAAAAGAGAGACAAGAAACAGTCTCCGGAGGATCTACAAGGTCCCAAGAAGAATAACCAGAAGAGGAAAAACAAAGGTGAAATGAACAAGTGCGCTTACTGCAATAAGGGAAATCACTCTGAAATCTCTTGTATGAAAAAGCAGATAGACATGCTGACCCAACTCCTGGAGAAGAATGGCATCTCCCTTCCAGAAAGCTCAAAGAAGAGAGAAGGAGGATCAAGTTCAAATGACAGAGAGAGAGTTCATGCTCTAGTTGCTGGCACATCAAGCTCACCCAGTTTTATCATTGATTCTGGAGCTTCAAGACACATGGTTTCGACTAAGGAGGCCTTCTCCTCACTGGATATGTCGAAAGGACCATCTATTGTGCTGGGAGATGACTCTCTCACTGAAAGTAAAGGTAAATGAAGGATAGATATTGATCATGGTCAGTTCAGCAATGTGCTGTATGTGCCTGGTCTCGCCTCCAACCTCCTGTCAGTGTACTAGATGACCCACACTGGGTCTCCAAAGAAGGTCATATTCTCCCCCGATGAAGTTGATATCACAGAGATTTCAACTGGTAGAGTCATTGCAAAAGGAGTTGCAAATCATGCTCAAAAGGTATACATGTTCTCACACTTCCTACCTTACTCAAACCCCTCTTCTCTTCTCATTCATGCTAATGAAGCCAGCAAGCTTTGGCATGAAAGATTTGGCCACCTAAACTACAAATATCTTTCTGATCTTAGTGAAAAAGAGATGGTCATAGGGTTTCGCAAGATAAAATTTTCCAAAGGAGTCTGCCAAGGCTATATCCTAG
Organism: Pseudotsuga menziesii; assembly: GCA_001517045.1. NCBI lineage: Eukaryota > Viridiplantae > Streptophyta > Pinopsida > Pinales > Pinaceae > Pseudotsuga > Pseudotsuga menziesii. Next base: position 109,628 of record LPNX010827187.1, read on the forward strand.
GAAAACACCCAGAGCACAAATTCGAGAGAGCTAGTCATGAGAGAACCTCTGCACCCCTCGAGCTGATCCACAGTCATGTTGCTGGCCCATTCCCTCATATGTCCATGAGTCAGGAAAAATATGCATTGAATTTCATTGATGACTTTTCCAGGTATTGTTGGGTTCACTTCCTGAAACACAAGTCTGAAGTTCTTGGCCTATTCAAAGTCTTTAAGGCTTTGGTTGAAAACCAGTCTGGAAGGAAACTCAAGGCCCTCAGATCTGAAAATAGTGGTGAGTATGTCAAGTCTAAGTTTATCAATTATTGTGTAGATGAAGCATTCTATCCCTTACACACCACAGCAAAATGGTGTTGCTGAGAGGAAGAACAGATCACTGAAGGAGATGGCAACATGCATGATGGAGGCCCAAAATTTGCCACCAAAGTACTGGGATGAAGCTATCAACTGTGCAGCCTATATCCAGAATAGGTTGCCTCACAAATAGCTTGATGGCATGACTCCCTTCGAAGCATCGAGTGGACACAAGCCATATGTGACCCATTTCAGGATTTTTGGCTCAAAGGCTTGGGCTAGAATCCCGACAGAGAAGAGGAAGGCTTTGCAGCCCCAAAGCCAAGAGTGTCTTTTTGTTGGATACTCTGAAGATTCAAAAGGGTACAAGTTGATAAATTTGAGCACAAACAAAGCCTTCATCAAAAGGTGTGTTCAGTTTGAAGAAGAACCCCTTGCAGCAGTGGAAGTTCGTGAAGCCTCTTCACAACCTGAACCTCAAGAAGTAAGTAAAGAGTTTGTTGAACATGATGATTCTATTTTTTCTGATGGAGATGAGTTTATTGCAGACCCTAACAGCCCCACAAGGCCAAAATGGGAATCCAAAACACTACATGCAGCAGGTGAGCTAGTTGGGGATCCCAATGACCCAAGGAGGACTAGATCTCAGTTTGAGAGTGGTCTGTGCATGAAGGATCCTATGTTTGCTGAAAAATTATATTTGATGATGGAGTCTGATCCTCAAACATATGAAGAAGCAGCAGGAAATCCAATATGGCAAACAACCATGAAGGAGGAGTTCAACTCACTCCAGAAGAGCAACACATTGGAGCTAGTGGATATTCCCCCAGGGAGAAAACTAGTAGAGTGTAAGTGGGTCTATAAGACAAAATTTGCTGCTGATGGTTCACCACTGAAGTAAAAGTCTATATTGGTAGCCAAGGGCTACTCATAGCTTCATGGCATAGATTACAATGAGACCTTTGCCCCAGTTGCAAAGATGGATTCCATCAGGCTAGCTCTAGCCATTGCAGCCTCAAGGCAATGGGAGGTACATCACATGGATGTAAAATGTGCCTCACTGAATGGAGATATCACTGAGGAGATATATATGCAGCAGACTCAAGGTTTTGATACTAACCCTTCTCTTGTGTGCAGGTTGAGAAAGTCATTGTATGGGCTAAAGAAAGCCCCCAAGGCTTGGTATGCCAAGATCGATAGCTTCTTTCTATCACTGAATTTTGTTCGGTGAAAATCAGATACAAATGTCTATTTGAAGTTATTTAATGGTTCGTTAATGATCATTGTGTTATATGTTGATGACCTCCTCATTACAGGAAGCTCACAGGCTGAGATTGCTTCCTTAAAAGGAGCTATGAACCAAGCCTTCTCCATGACAGATTTGGGGCTCTTAATTCAATTTTGGGGGCTTGATATTGGTCAAACCAAAGCTGGAATCAAGGTGCACCAGTCCAAATATTCCTTGGACTTGCTGAACAAATTCAGAATGAAGGATTGCAAAGCAAGCAAAACTCCTTTCCTTTCAGGAGTGAAGCTGGAAGAAGCTGATTCTTCACCGATGGTAAACAATACACTGTATAGGCAAATGATTGGATGTTTGTTGTATCTAACACATACTATACCTGATATTTGTTATGCAGTAAGTGTGGCTTCTAGATACATGGATCAGCCTCATGAGATCCATTGGAAAGAAACCAAAAGGATCCTTAACTTTGTTCAGGGAACAAGGACACATGGGATCTTCTATAAAGCAAAATCTGATCTTGATTTGATTGGATTTACTGAAAGTGATTGTGTAGGTGATAGCACAGATATAAAGTCCACTTCAGGATATGTGCTCATGCTTGTAGAAGGGCCAATCAGCTGGTCAAGCAATAAACATAGTGCCATTTCACTCTCATCTACAAAAGCAGAGTACAGAGGAGTTGTTAATGCAGCAACTCAATGTTTATGGTTGCAGGGTTTACTTGGAGAGTGTGGCTTCGAACCAGAGTACTCAACTACCATCTACTGTGATAACCAAAGTACCATTCAAATCTGGAAAGATCCTGTTCAGAAGCAGAGAACCAGACACATTGAAATCCATATGCACTACATCAGAGAGCTTGTGCATGATGGCACCATTCACCTACTCTTCTGTTCATCTTCAGAACAAGTAGCGGATATCTTCACCAAAGAATTTTGTGAGAAGACCTTCAGTAATCTCAAATCACTGCTGGGGATTGCTGATCATGCTGTCAAAGCATGATTGAAGACAACATTCTACAATTTTGTTTACAGTCCATGTTTAAGGGAGGATTTTCCCAAGTTGGTTTTGCCTCTTTCCTTGTTTTAAATGGACATGCAGTATGTAAAGGGTGACTAAGCATTTTTGCTAGGCCCTATAATTTTCTGATATATTACTCATAATTCAGGATTAAGGGGGGTGTTAGGATAATCAACCCATAGTTTACCCACTTAGACATTAATTTCATTATTTTTGTCTTATTTTCCTAGTTCATGTGTCGCACCTTGTGCAAGTTGTCATTTGCCTATCTATAATGGTCAAACTTTCCTTATTTGACTCATGTAGCACATGGGAGAGCTAAAGGAATCAATTCTACTTTATTCCTGGCCTCCTAGGTGCTCTTCTACTTTTTCTACTTTATTCCCTGCTTTTTCAGTGTTTTGAGGAAAAAGGAAAAGCTAGACTAGGTGAGGTTGACTAGTTTTTTGTCTTACACATCCTCCTCTCTTTTCTCCATGAAAAAGAATGTATGAGCTGCCATTCCACCATTATTTAGCTTGCCTAAGCCTTTTTTCCAATTCGTGAGCTCCATGACAGATTTGGGATCAACATTTTACACCTATGGGGGACGTGCTTACTTTTGGTAAGCCTGCTTTATGCTAGATTCGGATTGCTCCTCATGCATTCGAATCCCTGATGTATGTTATTTATTCAACAACCTATTATTTTACAGGGTTGGCTATTATACACTGATTTAATAGAGTTTAGTGTTCATCTCCAATTTTCAGTCTCTTTGTGAGTGATTTTGCATGATCAATTGTTAATTGTTGTGAGTAAAATTAATCTATCACTTGGTTCAATTTCCACATCACTAGTGTATAGAACTCAAAAAAATAGTTTTTCTTGCAAGAACCATGGACATTAAGATTCTTAACTACTACATGAGAGAGCATGCATAGACAAAGGGGATCTAATTGATCTATTGCGGATGTGAATATCAGCAAACATATATTTTCACTAAGCCAATGATCACGGATAAATATCAAAGGTTCAGATCCTTAGAATCAAAGAAAACAAAATGGCTTTTGTATACTAGTTGTCATGCTAGTGGCACATCACCATCTAACTAACATAATAGTTATGCTTATTTTCATAGAAAACAAAATTCCTTATGTATACTAGTTAACATATTAATTATGCCAGATCAACATCTAATATACTTTATGATAGAATTTTATTATTATTAGAATTAGCATGTAATTTCAACGAAATAAGGCATTAAGATGATTTGCATGAACTACAAATAGTCAGGATTTTTATACGTGCATACTAAATAGAAGCATATGGATAGAAATTAATTAGAAATATATAAAATCCAATTATATAGAGTTTATGAAATAATACTGTAAAAGAACGAGACAGTCCAGTCTACAAAACATTCATGAAGTGTGCTCTTTTTTACATCTATTGCTACTTGATTTTTATCAGGCATGTCTTAAATGTAGTAATGAAAAATTTTAGTCCATCCAATGTTTAGCAACAATAATTAGTTACTCCACATCTTGAGGTATTAAGTAGAACTTGTAATGCACTGGGAAAATAAAAGAGCATAACAAAATAATCCCAAATTCCCAATCAAGTAGACTCACGAAAGAATATTTCACTACCATCATCCGATATGTGAACTTGTTCATTGTTTCTCTCCTATATAAACTAAATATTTGTGATCCTTGTCACTTTCCTTAAACCTTCTAAGTTCCTGGACCCTCTCCATTCCCATGAGAGATAGAGAAACCTCTTCCAATCTTCTCACAACCAGTTCAAAGCTATTCAGGTTTCTTATAGACTACAAAAACATAAACATGTCCACTAATGAGATTGAGATAGATAATAAAGAAGAATCAGGAATAAAAAACGACGATATAAAATACACAAGATAATGTGTACAACCTTTGTATTTCTCTTATCAAGGGGCTGTGATAACTATGGATACTTCATCACGATGAATGAAGAGAGAAGATGAATCTAAGAGTTCTAATTTAGATAAGGATCAAGTTCCTTTGGTGAATAATGGGAATTTGGCTGCTGAATTTCAAATGGTAGTTCTATATCCATCACCAAAATAATAGGGAAAGGTGAAAAATCTTTTATCCATTATTACTTGATAATAGTATTAGGGCAATTATATTGAAGTAAGGCACTCATTTTTGTGAAGAAAAACATAAGGGTAATTCTCTCTATAGACAGACATCTGTCAATTTTCATGTGTTTTAATTTCTCATGAATACACTCCCTGAATACATGTAGTAACTAATTTTATAGTGCATATGCATCTTTCTTTTAATACAAAATCTATACATTTTAATTGAGAGAAATAGAACATACATCCCACAAGAGTGAAAAATTAAGTCATGCTCCCCACTTCAAAGTTGTTGATTCTCAAAAATTATCCTACTAGTTATTGATAAATACCTTGAAAATGCCCCAAGATGAACCACTTGCTATGATTGGATTAAATGTCCTTTCACCCACTTCATAGAGTTCTAGGTTTCACTTTTTACTTGCCCACTTATTGTACTGTAGAACTATATCCCATGCCCTTTTTTCTCCATAAGTTGGGCCATTCTATAGCCACATGGTCTCTTCCAATAGGACTTGCATCAATTGTTCCATCAGGAACCCTTCTTGTGACACCATTAGATGCAATAGGTATCACACCACACATCAGTGGTCCATGCACATTATTAGATTTGCTTGATTCTCTAGGAACTGTTGACAATTCACCATTAGAGCCATCATTTCCTGCTCTGGCCTTTACCTTCTTAAGAGGATTATGTACCTCTGGCTCACTTTCATTCTTGAACTTTCCTTGTACTGCATCAGCCTCTGGCACAAAGAAGGAAGACATCATTGTGAAATTGTTTTAAGAATTAAGCATAATGATTTATGCTCTTGATAGAAATGCAGGAGAGACAGAAGAACAAAAGTTTGAATGAAAATATGACAAGTGCAACATATTATAGACAAATATAAAAGAACATAAAAAGAATCACTAAGTGAAAACCAAATAAAAAAAAGGATTGGCAGAGACATACCTTTATCAGAAGTATTCGGTTTTGGCTTCCATTTTTCTTATTGTTTGGACTCGTGTGTTCCTGCTACAACATCATTCCCCTTGATTGCTTGGTGTAATATGCTTGTGACTACTTGAACCTTTTCCAAAGATTGTTGACCATACATCATTTAAGCTCTTGCTCTTGACAGAGCTTTGTTTACTCTTTTTTGGAAGATAATTTGAGTGGTTCATTAATTCTAGATTTTGTTCTAGGAACACAAATAAAGCACACATTATTTCTGGATTCAGATCCCTTTCAAAAAGTATATTTTCCCTTTTTCTTTATCTCCTCAATTGTAATCAGTCAAAGTATAGAAAACACCTTAAATAATAACTAGCTAAAAATAGCAATACATAGATCCTAACATGGTCTCTTCAAATATTGAAAACTTGACAACTTGTCTTGAACCTTCTGTAAGGTATGGGTTTTATTTGCAGTAGTTGTCGACCCAACAACACCCACAAAACTCTAAATCCCTAATAGAGGTTCTACACCCAACTTGATGAGATTCAAACCAAATTCCATTAATTTTTTTAGTCCTTTTTGGCCACAAACTACTGCACCTAACTGGACTAAATTTTTAACAGCTACACTTATTGCCTCATGGCTTGGGGCTTGAGGTCCAAACTCCACTCAACACAACTAGGATTTCTTCTCTTAGCTTTTACACACCTCAGATATTGTCATTGTCTACTCTAGGAGGACATTGTGTGCTACATTATTGCTCACTTCACCCAGGTCCCACACTCTTATTTAGTCTTGCGATAGAATTAAAGATAACCACTTTATTCACTAATGATATGATCCCTATTATGACATGCTTCATGCTTACGCTGGAATGGTCTTCAAAATTAATAATTATCAATTATCAATGGTGGTGTTAACTTGTGAAATTATCAGTTATCTTACATGGATGGCTAATAATAATATGCATGAGAATTCTCATTTTTTGTTATAAGTTATAGTTCTACTTTTTTGGTTCCTGGATGATTTTGATTCTTAACTCTATTTTTTTATTTATTATAAAAATATTTATATATTTATTTTCACTTGTCATTTCCCTATTGTATGTGGATCCTAGATTTTCAAAAAACTGGAAGATCAGTACCTAAATCCAAATGTGGATCCTGGATTTTCAAAGAACTGGAGGATCCGTATCCCAATCCGAATGATCTAGATCCAGATAAAATCCATATACTTTTAACTTATTTCAATTTGGAATATAAAGAAGAAGCACTAAAGTTAATGAAAAAATAGCATATCCAAGTATACCATACAATTACAATTTACAATCAATCATAAATTATAATATCATTCGTCAAGTTTCATAACTGTCATGGACAATGGCATGAAATTATGATTCATGAACCAAAACAAAAAAAATTGTTCAAACTATCTGCTATCACACTCAACACTCAAATTCAAATCTGGAATCATATGACAAAATATTAAAATACCACATAAATATAAAATCCTAGGACCAAGAATGAGCTTGATAATACCCAAAAACCAAAATTTATATTTTTCCAGGCATGGCAGATTTTTCAAGGCATGGTGGGGTTTTTGTATCACCCAGGACCACCAATAAAATTGGGTCAAACCAGGTTTGATCTACATTGGTCAGGGCCAAGTTGAACCTACCTACATTTGAGGTAGGGATCATACCAGGTAGAATCAATAGATATCAGTATCTGAACCTGAATTAGATACAAAATATGAAGACAAATATCCAACTCTACGCAAGGTTGTTGATGAGGTATGTACAAAAAATAGAATGCAATGGAAATAGTTAGAATTCAGTATGCTATTGGGTCAAATTGGTTTTCAAAGCATCCATTCTTTGTGTGATAATACATGAAACGAGCATCTTTAAATTTTGTCCTAGATTTATCTCATTCCCGATGTTACAATTATTGTATGGTTTCTTGAAAAGTGTTTTTTTTCACAATATATTTGTCTCTATTTACAAGTTCTCTTTTACAAACCAAGAAAAAAGCACAACAATTAAAAGCAATAAGGTACTATTCCTTCCTCTTTTGTGACAATGTTGAAATTCATGTACCTGATAAAGGGTCCACGTCTGATCCTAAATCTGCTACCAAATCCATACCATGTAAGGCCCATTTTGTAATTACTAAGATAACCCCATTATTTTTCACTCAAACATTTTTTATGAATCATTGAAATCATTTATTTTTATGGATAATGTTCAACAAAAACAAACAAGCGAGAAAAATTCTATGGGGGAATTAAAGAAATCTGTAGCATCTAGTAGGCTAGTACCTTCTTCCAAGGAAACTAAAGGCATTGTAAAAAATTCTAGACAAATGGCTACCAAGGTTAGTTCAAATACAATATCTCCATGTTCTAGTCTAAATGGATCATCTAATCCAAAGAACCAAGCAGGTAAACCGGGATCTGGATTGGCGCATTATGTTATTAAGGCTAATGGTTTGTTGCTTAACCAAGGGAGCAATGGTGCAAAGGTTGTAACTCCAGGGAGTAATGTTGTAAAGGGTGTAAACTCATATATTGTTAAGAGAAAGGAACCTTTACTAAATAGTAACAAACTTGGGAAGAATCATCAACGTTTATCAAACTCCCAACCTACAAATATGCAAAAGACAATGCTTACTAAGGATCCATCGTAGACATTTCAAGTAGAGAAAAGAAATCCTCCAGTGACGGAAAAATCATTGTCCAAACCAATGAAAAAATTGGGAACAAAAGTCCCACCCAAATTGGCACCAAAACTGATACCAAGACCACCACTAAAACTACTTCCTATGTCTTAGGTTTGATCTATTCTATCTCGGTTCAGAACTTCTTTGTTTGTGCATTCTGATATCAGTTCAATGTCATCTTGTTATCACATTTTTTATTGAGATATCCTTTTCTTATTTCATCTTACAAGTAAATCTTGCAAAGGCCCCTCTATCTCGTGAGTCCTGTTATGACCAGCCCAAGAAGAGGAGACCTTTAGATGATGACTATGATTATCTAGAAGATGAGGGCAATGTTAGTAGCCTCATCGGGAAGATGTTTGGGTAATGTCTCTTTTACTTTTTTTCCTTGTGAAATACTATTAACATGATTGAAATCTGGCCCTTGATATTTTCTTACTATGGTTTTATTATAATGTCTTCTTGGCGTTTATTGATCCTAATAATTGCTTAATGATTTCAAGCATAATCCAAATAAATATAAGCATATAGATGATGATGATGACCGTGACATGGAGGTTGGGCTTAGTACTATACAAGCTGAAGAGATGAGGAGGTAATGTTTAGTGCTCTCCTTTGTGAAGTAGATAAGTTTCTTGTTTTATTTCTTCGGTCATTAGATGCACTTGGACATTGTGCTTGTTTTTTTTTGCAAGATTTTATTTGCAGTGAAAAAATTGATAGGGAAGAGGATGAAAGGGAGTTGGCTCTAATTGAGGCAGAGGAAAGGGATGAGAGGGAGAGAGCACTAAAGAGACAAAAATTGCAAAGAAAATAGTCAGTGGGTAATAGAAAATGGAAGGGACAATTGTATGTGGCTGCAAAACATCTTGTCAACATAGATTATTGTCAGGGAATTTACTATGGAGGACACAAATCTATTACAGGGTATCTATTACAGAGGACATGAATCTGTGAAGCATTTGAGATGATATGATGACAAGCATATTGCATACATATACAGATACATGTCTATGGTCCTTACAATGAGAGATATTAAGAATGTTGGCTCATCTATATTGATATGGTGACAGCATGGGTTCATTGTATGATTGGCCTTTTCCACAAAAGGAAAGTAAACGTCATCCAGTACTGTTGCTTAAATCATGGATGATGGATCCTATGTTTGTAATTGCATAGTATTTTCATTGTTAACCAGCCATTTGTCTGGTTGATTTATGTGCCAGTGCAAACACCTCCACCATATTTATAGTTGAGACAATTCTTTTGCAATTTCGAGGTCATACTATTGATTAGTGCTGGCTATCAAGCACAATAGGTTGTATTTGGAGTGTAATTACTACACCAACTCGTAGGACCTATTGATTTTAAAGTGTGAACACTCTAATTACTTCCGTGTTATTATGTTACAGGTGAAGAATATTATTTGTACAACAAACTTGTCTAAAGATAACGATTCAATTTTAAGGCTCAATGTACACCAGGGCCATGGATTTCTTTTCCAACATCATGTTATATTTTAATATGTTTCTTCATTTAAAACATTGATTTTGCAATGATGTCACATCACCCACGGAACTGAAATAGTTCTATTTTGGGATAATCATGAAAACGTACAATAGAAAAAATAATCTAATATATTGCTTCCAAAAAAATAAGATAGAACAACATTTGATTTATATCTACAAGAAAAAGAATAGTTTATCTATGTGGAGATCAATCAATCTAAGTGATTACATTCGACATAAATAGGCAACAAGACTTGGGTGTATTAAGTGTGTTGTCCGTTTAGTAACTAAACTTTGTCATCAGTTGACATCTGTGATCAGAAATTTGTCAACCTTTAAACTACAAGCATCTATATTGGCTTATACCTTAGGAGCATTTATAAATTGAATATGATAGAACCCTTTTTAATTTTTCAGCCATATGATCCTCAATGCATAATCTAATCTTAGAAATATTTGAAGATAACTTAGTGACTGAAACAGTACCTGAACTACATCTTGACCTTTTATAACACGCCCAAAGACATAAACATTATCGTTTAAATATGGAATGGGTGTTGTTGTTATGAAAAGTTCAAATCCATCTCCTTAATCCTCTGATTTGGAGGTCCCCAGCATGAATGCTTCATGCTTTGGACTTGATTCAAATCCCAAGCCAAACAAATAAAATTATTAACTATGTTAAAAGAAGCAAATGATATACAACTTGTAGCTAAATAAAATTCAATGAAAACGATAAAATAAAAAGATTGCACAAAAGGAACAATTTTTCAGCTCAATCCACTTATGACTAAAAACTTGTAGCTAGCAAAGCAACCTCTTTGTCAGACTTGGATGGGAACCTTAACTTGTTCATAAACAAGAACTGTGATGCCTTACTAGGTAAATAGTATCTTACTAGCCACCAGTTGACATAGAAAGCTGATAGCCTTATTAGACTTTATAGGATTAGCTATGGTAGTTAAATAACTATTGAGATTACTTGTAATAGACAAAAACAACCAAAGCAATATGGAAATAAGCAGTTAAGTACACCATTAAGACATTCCTGTCGAGATATACACATTTATATCCTGGCTTGCAGTTCTTTCTGTGACAAGTTATAACAAGTGGGAAATTTTTTTTCCCATGCCCAACTTACCACAATAAAAGACAATACAATGTGACACCAAATTCAGCAATTAATTTAAAAAACTCTGATAATACAAACATTCAGCTAACCACCAACAGTCCAATCTTCCATGGTTCCTGGCAACTTTGGATCCCCAACTTGAATTACAAAGTGTTTAATGACACGATAAAAGGGTAATCCATTTAAGGAACCATGTTCACTACATGCCAGAGGACATACTTATGTGGTCATAAAAATCATACCTTCTCACTAAAAAATAAATAATGCCAAGCCTAAATGATTCCAATCAAAATTTTATAAACAGATAAATCAAGTTGCAAAGATGTCTATCCTCTGTGGTTTATTTTCTGGTATACTTATCTAAAATAAAATAGCCATAGGTAAAGATTTTGAAAATAAAAAACAGTATAGATTACAAAGGCACCATCTAAAAACACTATGTTATCTTCTGCGCTGGTTACCCCCATTGAATTTTAGCAACCAAAATATGTAAATACATGCCCAAGAACAATTTTGTAGAAGTTGAAAAGCAGCTGAAATAAAGGTACCATAACTGAAAATGTTAATCCTGTCAGGTAAAGGAAAAATGGATCACAAAGCATGCTATTTTTATAAGAAAAATGAGACTTTTATTACACTACAAATTTACATAGTCCATCACAGAAAACAGGGCGTCATACACCTTCCATTTCATAATCAAGCAAGAATGGAAAGAATTCTTGGCTGAGCTGCACAATAAGAATGCACAATGTACTTCCCAAGCAACATGATCTTCGCACAAGCTTCACTAGCCAAGTCATCCAAATACCTATGAAATTGCATGCTACATGCTTCTTCTAGAGAGCCTCCAAAAGTCAGATTTCAGCTCACCTTCCAAGGAAAGGGTGAGAAATTAACTCAATAACATACATAAGAAACCTACAAATTGCCAAGATAAGTCCATTGCAAACCTCCCAAGCCATAGTAAGAACATGGCTATCTAGTAAGCATGGAGTTTCATTTTATCCCTTAACTTTAGCATCTCAAAATCAAAATCAAAACCAATTTCCTACAAAAACAAGAATCACCACAGAAGATTGTCGTTCAACAAAGAGTTCTACAAAGGATATGATGGAACCATTGACATGTGGTAAATCAAAAAACTACCTAGAAAACATGCAATACCAAATATATTCTTCCAGTCCTCTTGTTTTCCAAACTCTACTCATACACCATCTGAGAAGTTGTGTTTTAACTTATAGCCAATCTACACTGGATGAGTAGGATAGCAAGTTATAGAGCTTGGTTACAGAGTGAGAGCATAAATAATTATTCTCCTTGGTGGTTTAATGTAGGGAATTGTTATATTATAATATTCACAAACATCAATGAATGAATTTCTAATACAGTTGCAATTAGCGGTAGACCAAAAAAGTTTCCATGTCTTCCTACAAGAAGATGAATAAAACTCATTTGTCCATAGACGAAGAACAAATAGGAATTGGGAACTAATAAGCAAGCATCCATCTAGAGATCATAGATCCTTATGACAAGACCATTCTACAAGAAAGTTTAACCAAAAGTGATGTTTGGTACCAAAAGGTTCTTATACATATATATTTGGCCTTTGCTTAGGTTGTGACCTTAAATTATATTATTATTGTCTTTGAGATCAAAACAATTTTCAACGTTTGAGTAAGAGGATAAAATAAAAAAATTCAACCAGAGGCTCTAAATAAAAAAAGAAGTGGCCCTTGTAGCACAATCCTAGGTGAGAGCCTGAGGTGTTCATCAACATGAAGAACCCCCATACTCTTACCACTTGTTACACCTCTGAATTAGTGAATTTCTATTTGAATTGTGATTTAGGATGAGAGATCAAGGGTCTCTCAAATGGGTTCCCCAATGGCCAGGAGGGGATTGGAAGGAGACTTTGGTCATCACCAATTTGATAGTTGTAGAACTGAGTCTCTTGCTATCGTTTACGTCCTTGAGTAGGTTGGATAAGAGGAAAAAATAAATTGATCCTCTTGAAATATTTGACATGGGGAGAGCCATGAAGGGTCTGCCATTTAAAACTGAGAACCTCCCTCATAAAAGAGCTAGATACCTCTTATTGGGTTACTAAAAAAATGTGGAGATGGACCCATTTGAACCATGGTAATGTAAAAAGAACCTCACTTGGATATGTTCATAAATCGGGTGTCTAAAGACAAGGTGATCTCCAAATATGTGTCTTGTAGGTGTCAAATCACACACATCTGGTAGGGTCATAGAAGATGAAGGTTTGATTCAAACTAGAGTCAATTTGAACCCACTCTAAACATTCTAAGGAAGATCTTGAGGGCATGAATTTAGTGTCGGTGCATGTATGTGGGTTGAATAATGAGGCCATCTTGCAACTATATTAAATGCTCTTGATATAAGGCCATTTTAGGGTTGATCCCCTTTGGAGGTGAAGTCTAGGTGACTTGTATATATCATTGGTATATGTCCTCACCGGTAACCTTTTTCAGCTCTTACTTAATCGATAAGATGTAGCCAAATGATTCTAGAGAATAATTGAATGAGAGAGGTTTTTAGGAACGATGGCCATTGACTGAAGAAACTTGGATTTCATCAAAAACTAGCATCAACCTTTTTTAAATGGGCTAGTAGAGGAAAGGGACTTTGAGGAAAAAAGATAAAGATAGGGGTATTCAATCCTCTTTGAGGTTGAATTGATAAAACTCCAAACTCTATGAAGGAAGAAGACTAGTTTAAAAATGGCCTCTAGGTGCATGATGGATGATGGATTGGAGGATTCTTCACTTGCACCAAATGATGCGTTTTAGAATAAGAGGTCACACTCTCTTTGTTTAAGCCTAGTTGGAATGAAGCAAGCTGGGTACCCATACCTCTGAATCATAGAGGACCATCGATCTACTGATCGTATCCCAATGGTGCATCCTGGAATTGACTCTGGAAGCACAAACTCTTTAGAAGGGCAACAAAAACATATCCTGTGTTGAGTTATGGTATTAGCTTTGTTGTGGTGACCTCATTCTCTTCCCCTTCAAATAGGAATTGATACGAATGAAGGGTCGTTTGTGATGCATAGAAGATCATTACCTTGGTTTTACCAAGGTTAATTGTTAGTGGTATAACATAACAAAATAGTGAGGGGGCATCGAATTGTCTTCATAAGTTTGTGGTCCCTTGGGTGAGGAAGCTAGGAAGATTAGATATTGATGAACAAATAAAAAGAGATCAACACATGATGAAGAAGAAATGCATTTCTCTCCAGGATATCTCTGTAAGAAACGACTCAATCTCATCAATATAGATCCCAAACAAATTCTAAGAGATAGGACATTCTTGTTTGACCTTGATAGTGCTCATGATGAAATGAGAACGACCATGCACTATGCAAACATGCCTAAGATTAAATTCATATAGTCTCATGATGGCTATTAAGAGTCTTAGAAATTCCAATGCCCACAATCTTTGAAATAGTGCCTCTCAGGACCAAGTCAAATTACATACGAAAGTATATAAAGTAGAGTAAGAATTTTGAAGAGGGATGATGTGCCTCCTCAATAATGGCTTGGAGCATGAAGATATGATTACTAGTTTGGTACCTAGGTTGGAAACTTGGATGCCCTATCTTTAAAAGTTGAGAATTCTCTGCTTGATCTCACTCGAAAGAGACAATGAATGCATTGTGGCATGGAGTTTAGCAAAGGCATGCCCATTCATGATGGCACTATAGTTATTCAAATCTAAGTTGTCTCCTAGTTTGAAAATTAGATGGATGATTTTGTGGGACCAGGGTCCACGACTTTGTAATGAATAGAAAATACATAAATAGTAATAATCATATCTAAAGTACACAATCCTTTACCTTCATGACTACTCAATACTACGATAGAGCTCATTGTATCAACTCATTCATGTGTTTATTAGTTATATAATTATTTATCCTATATGGATTTCAAGTTGTTGTCCTTATGTTGGATATTTTGTTGTATATGAACTATTGTTCATTACATTGGTATACGTGCCCAACTTGAGCTGATATTGTGGGGTCATCCCACATGGCCTTTGGTCAAAATTTTGTGGTCCTTGGAAACAAAATTAGAGGCTTTTGGCCACAAACAATTTTCAGAGTTTTTGTAATACCAGGTCTTTTACAACAATTTTTTTTTTGGCCATTTGAAGTTAAGAAATTGTATTGAATAAAAAATCATTTTGCTGCCAATTAAAAAAAAACAGAATTTAGAAAAGGGAATTACAAAAGATATTTTTTTAGAAGAATATGAACACTAATTGAAGATAAAAAGCAAGATCATAGCAAATTAGAGAATCCATGAAGATTACTCTGCTTCCAATCATGAATAAGTTCACTGTGCATAAAAAATGAAATTCTAGCTGGCTGAATTACCCTATGAACTATTGGAGAAATGTTTCATTATCTATTTGTGGGAAAAATATGGAAAATTCGTGGGTCCTGTCCTTCAGGGATTTTTCTGCCACACCCTTCCAAATAGTCTTCTCTTGTCACAACCATCAAAAGAGAGTTGTTTTCAATTATCAACTCTAAGCCACCATTGCAACAACCACCAAAAAAGAGTTGCCACTTTGTTCATCTACATTTTAAGCTACTGGTGAGAGGTAATGTAGTTATTCAAATCTAAGTTGTCTCCAACTTTGAAATTAGCTGGATGATTTTGTGGGAATAGGGCCCAGGAATTGATAATGAATATAAAATACATAAATAGTAATAATAATATCTAAAGGACACAACCCTTTACCTTCATGCCTACACAATAGTACCACAGGGCTCATTGTATCAACTCATTCATTTGTGTATTAGTTATATAATTAGTTATGCTCTATGGATTTCAATTTGTTTTCCTTATGTTGGATATTTTTTTGCATAGGAACTATTGATCATTACATTGGTCTCGGTGCCCAACTTAAGATGATGTTGTGGGGTCATCCCACTTGGCCTTTAGTCAAAATTTTGTGGTCCTTGGCAACAAAATTAGGGGCTTTCGGCCACATAGAATTATCAGAGTTTTTGTAATTCCAGTTATTTTACAACAATTGGTTTTGTAGCCGTTTGAAGTTAAGAAATTCTATTGAAGAAAAAAATCATTCTGTTGCCAATTCAAGAAAAACAAAATTCAAAAAAGAGAATTACAAAAGAGATTTTTTGAGAAAAATATGAACACTACTTGAATATAAAAAGCAAGATCATAGAAAATTGGAGAATCTATGAAGATTACTCTGCTTCCAATCATGAAGAAGTTCGTTGTGTATAAAAAATGAAATTCTGGCACGCTGAATTACCCTATGAAGTATTGGAAAAATGTGTAATTATCTAATTGTGGGAAAAATATGGAAAATTCATGGGTCATGTCCTTTAGATATTTTGATGCCACACCCTGCCAAATATTTTGATGTTGTCACAAACATGAAAAGAGAGTTGGTTTCCAGTATCAACTCTAAGCAACCATTGCAACAACCATGAAAAAATATTTGCCACTTTGTTCATCTACATTTTAAGCTACTGTAGAGATATACTGTAGTTGTTCAAATCTAAGTTCTCTCCCACTTTGAAAATTAGTTGGATGATTTGGTGCGAACAAGGTCCACGACTTTTTAATGAATATAAAATACATAAATAGTAATAATAATATCTAAAGGACACAACCCTTTACCTTCATGAATACTCAATACTACCACAGGGCTCATTGTATTAACTCTTTCATTTGTCTATTAGTTATATAATTATTTATCCTATATGGATTTCAAGTTATTCTCCTTATCTTGGATATTTTCTTGTATATGCAATATTGTTCATTAAATTGGTATCGGTGCCCAACTTGAGCTCATATTGTGGGGTCATCCGACTTCACCTTTGGTCAAAATTTTGTGGTCCCTTGCAACAAAATTGGGGGCTTTTGGCCACACATAATTTTCAAAGTGTTTGTAATTCCAAGTCTTTTACAACAATCGTTTTTTTCACCATTTGATGTTAAGAAATTCTATTGAACAAAAAAATCATTCTGCCGCCCATTCAAAAAAACCAAAATTCAGAAAAGGGAATTACCAAAGAGATTTTTTTGAGAAGAATATGAACACTACTTGAAGATAAAAAGAAAGATCATAGAAAATTAGGGAATCTTTGAAGATTACTCGGCTGCTAGTCATGATGAAGCTCACTGTGTATAAAAAATGAAATTCTCGCAGACTTAATTACCCTATGAACTGTTGGATAAATGTTTCATTATCTAATTGTGGGAACAATATGGAAAATTTGTGGGTCCTGTCGTTTAGGGATTTTGCTGTCACACCCTTCCAAATAGTTTGTTGTTGTCAGAACGATCAAAAGAGAGTTTTTTTCTAGTTTCAACTCTAAGCCACCATTGCAACAACCACCAAAAAAGAGTTGCCACTTTGTTCATCTACATTTTAAGCTACTACAGAGAGGTACTGTAGTTATTCAAATCTAAGTTGTCTCCTAGTTTGAAAATTAGCTGAATGATTTGGCTTTGAAATGAATATAAAATACATAAATAGTAATAATAATATATAAAGGACACAACCCTTTACCTTCATGACTACTCAGTATTACCATAGGGCTCATTGTATCAACTCTTTCATTTGCTTAGTTATATAATTGTTTATCCTATATGGATTTCAAGTTGTTTTCCTTATGTTGGATATTTTCTTGTATATGAACTATTGTTCATTACATTGGTATCGGTTCCCAACTTGAGCTTGTATTGTGGGGTCATCCTACTTGGCCTTTGGTCAAAATTTTGTGGTCCTTGGCAACAAAATCAGGGGCTTTTGGCTGCACACAATTTTCATAGATTTTGTAATTCCAGGTCTTTTACAACAATTGGTTTTTTGGCCATATGATGTTAAGAAATTCCAGAGAAGAAAAAAAGCGTTCTGTTGTCGATTTAAAAACTACAGAATTCAAAAAAGGGAAGTACAAAAGATATTTTTTGAGAAGAATATGAACACTACTTGAACATAAAAAGAAATATCATAGCAAATTAGGGAATCTATGAAGATTATTCTGTCGCTAATCATGAAGAAGTGCACTATGTATAAAAAATGAAATTATGGCAGGCTAAATTAACCTATGAACTATTGGACAAATGTGACATTATCTAATTGTGGGAAAACTATGGAAAATTCATGGGTCTTGTCCTTTATGGATTTTGCTCCCACACCCTTCCAAATAGTTTGTTGTTGTCACAACGATCAAAAGAGAGTTGTTTTCCAGTATTAGCTCTAAGCCACAATTGCAAAAACCACCAAAAAAGAGTTTCCACTTTGTTCATCTACATTTTAAGCTACTGGAGAGAGGTACTGTAGCTTTTCAAATCTATGTTGTCTCCCACTTCAAAAATTAGCTGGATGATTTTATCGGACCAGGATCCAGGACTTTGTAATGAATATAAAATACATAAATAGTAATAATAATATCTAAAGGACACAACCCTTTACCTTCATGACTACTCAATAGTACCACAGGATCATTGTATCAACTCATTCATTTGTTTATTAGTTACATAATTATTTATCCTATATGGATTTCAAGTTGTTGTCCTTATGTTGGATATTTTCTTATATATGAACTATTGTTAATTATATTCGTATCGGTGCCCAACTTGAGCTGATATTGTGGGGTCATCCCACTTGGCCTTTGGTCAAAATTTTCCTGTCCTTGGCAACAAAATTGAGGGATTTTGGCCACACACAATTTTCAGAGTTTTTCTAATTCTGGGTGTTTTACAAGAATCGGTTTTTTGGCTATTTGAAGTTAAGAAATGCCATCGAAGAGAAAAATAATTCTGTTGCGTATTAAAAAAAAAACATATTTCAGAAAAGGGAATTACAAAAGAGATTTTTTGAGAAGAATATGAACACTACTTGAAGATAAAAAGCAATATCATAGGAAATTAGAGAACCTATGAAGATTACTCTGCTTCCAATCATGAAGAAGTTCACTGTTTATAAAAAATAATGTTCTGGTAGGCTGAATTACCTTATGAACTGTTGGACAAATGTGTCATTATCTAATTGTGGGAAAAATATGGAAAAATCATTCGAGGAAATTTCAACTCAAAATGGGCCTCCTAAAATGAATTAATAAAATAATAGTTAAAATAATAAAATAATATTTATTAGTTTTGGAGGAAGAAAAGAAAAAAACTACTTTTTTGTTTGTATTTTTGACATATCTCCCCGTGTTTTTACTCAAATTTCGATCGGGAGAGCTCGTTGGATGGGGAATTAAATTCCAAATCCAACGAGTACCCACTCGGCATACTTTTGATGGACCCCACTACCCCAAAAACAAGAAATACCTGAAAAAAATGTAATGATGATGTCAGCATTCTGTTTTTCCAGGTATTTCTTGTTTTTGGGGTGGTGGGGTCCGTCAAAAGTATTCTGAGTGGGTACACGTTGGATGCGAAATTTAATTCCACATCCAATGAGCTCTCTCGATCGAAATTGGAGTAAAAACACAGGGAGATATGTCAAGAATACAAACAAAAAAAGTAGTTTTTTTTATGATACCTATCCCCAAATTTATATTAAAAGAGTGTTTAAGACCTATACAGTATTTCAAATTTAAAGAAATTTCATTGGCTAACACATCATGACATGGAATTTGAATAAAAGTTAAAAGGCCCATTTTGAGTTGAAATTTCCTCTAATGCGTGGGTCCTGTCATTTAGGGATTTTGCTGCCACACCCTCCAAAATAGTTTGTTGTTGTCACAACCATCGAGAGAGACTTGCTTTACAGTATCAACTCTAAGACACCATTTCAACAGCCACCAAAAAAGAGTTGCCCCTTTTTTAATCTACATTTTAAGCTACTTGAGAGAGGTACTCTAGGTATTCAAATCCAAGTTGTCTGCCACTTTGAAAATTAGCTAGATGATTTGGCGGGACCAAGGACCAGAACTTCGTAAAGAATATAAAATACATAAATAGTAATAATAATATCTAAAGGACACAACACTTTACCTTCATGACTACTCAATAGTACCACAGGGCTCATTGTATCAACTCTTTCATTTGTTTATTAGTTATAGAATTAGTTATCCTATATGGATTTCATGTTGTTGTCCTTATGCTAAATATTTTCTTGTATATGAACTATTGTTCATTACATTGGTATCAGTGCCCAACTTGAGCTGATGTCGTGGGGTCATCCCACTTGGGCTTTGGTCAAAATTTTGTTGTCCTTGGCAACAAAATTGAGGTCTTTTGGCCACACACAATTTTCGGAGTTTTCGTAATTCCAGGTCTTTTACAACAATTGGTATTTTTCCATTTGATGTTAAGAAACTCTATTGAAGAAAAAAATCATTCTGCTGTCAATTCAAAAACTACAGAATTCAGAAAAGGGAATTACAAAAGAGATTTTTTTAGAAGAATATGAACACTACTTGAAGATAAAAAATAATATCATAGCAAATTAGAGAATCTATGAAGATTACTCTGCTACCAAACATGAAGAAGTTCACCATGTATAAAAATTGAATTTTTGGCGGGATAAATTACCCTATGAACTAATGGACAAATGTGTTATTATCTAATTGCATGAAGAATAAGGAAAAGTCATGGGTCTTGTCATTTAGGGATTTTTCTACCATAGGCTTCCAAATAGTTGTTTGTTGTCACAACCATCAAAAGAGAGTTGTGTTCCAGTATAACCTCTAAGCCACCATTGCAACAACCTCCAAAAATGAGTTTCCACTTTGTTTATCTACATTTTAAGCTACCAGAGAGAGGTACTGTAGTTATTAAAATCCAAGTTTCCTCGTACTTTGAAAATTAGCTAGATGATTTGGTGGGACTTTGTAATGAATATAAAATACATAAATAGTAATAATAATATCTAAAGGACACAACCCTTTCCCTTCATGACTACTCAATACTACCACATGGCTCATTGTATCAACTCATTCATTTGTTTATTAGTTATATAGTTATCTATCTTGTATGGATTTCAATTTGTTGTCCTTATGTTGGATATTTTCTTGTATATGAACTATTTTTCATTACATTGGTATCAGTTCCCAACTTGAGGTGATATTGTGGGGTAATCGCACTTCACCTTTGGTAAAACTTTTGTGGTCCTTGGCAACAAAATTGGGGGCTTTTGGTCACACACAATTTTCAGAGTTTTTGTAATTCCATGTCTTTTACAACAATTGCTTTTTGGCCATTTGAAGTTAAGAATTTTATTGCAGAAAAAAATCATTCAGCTACCAATTTAAAAAAAACAGAATTCAGAAAAGGGAATTACAAAAGAGATTTTTCGAGAATAATATGAACACTACTTGAAGATAAAAAGCAAGATCATAGAAAATTAGAGAATATATGAAGATTACTCTGCTACCAATCATCAAGAAGTTCACTATGTATAAAAAATGAAATTCTACCAAGCTGAATTACCAGATGAACTGTTGGACAAATGTGTCATTATCTAATTGTGGGAAAAATATGGAAATTTCGTGGGTCTTGTCCTTTAGGGATTTTTTTTCCACACCATTGCAAATAGTTTATTGTTGTCACAACCATCAAAAGAGAGTTGTTTTCCGGTATCAACTCTATGCCACCATTGAAACAACTACCAAAAAAGAATTGGCACTTTGTTCATCTACATTTTAAGCTACCCGAGAGAAGTACTGTAGTTATTCAAATCTAAGTTGTCCCCCACTTTGAAAATTAACTGGATAATTTGGTGGGACCAAGGTCCAGGACTTTGTAATGAATATAAAAAAAAAATAGTAATACTAAAATATAAAGGACACATCCCTTTACCTTCATGACTACTCAGTATTACCACATGGCTCATTGTATCGACTCATTCATTTGTTTATTAGTTAAACAATTATTTATCCTATATGGATTTCAATTTGTTGTCTTTATGTTGCATAGTTTATTGTATATGAAATATTGTTCATTACATTGGTATCGATGCCCAACTTGAGCTGATATTGTGGGCTCATCCTACTTGAGCTTTGGTTAAAATTTTGTGGTCCTTGGCAACAAAATTGGGAGATTTCGGCCACACAAAATTTTCAGAGTGTTTGTAATTCCAGGTCTTTTACAACAATTGGTTTTTTGGCCATTTGAAGTTAAGAAATTATATTGAAGAAAAAAATCATTCTGCTGCCAATTCAAAAAAAATAGACTACAGAAAAGAGAATTACAAAGGATATTTTTTGACAACAATAAGAACACTACTTGAAGATAAAAAGCAAGGCCATAGAAAATTAGAGAATCTATGAACATTACTCTGCTTCCAATCATGAAGAATTTCATCATGTATAAAAAATGAAATTTTGGCAGGCTAACTTACCTTATGAATTGTTGGACAAATGTGTCTTTATCTAATTGTGGGGAAAATATGGAAAATTCGTGGGTCCTATCCTATAGGGATTTTGATGCCACACCCTTCGAAATAGTTTGCTGTTGTCACAATGATCAAAAGAGAGTTGGTTTCGAGTATCAACTCTAAGCCACCATTGCAACAACCACCAGAAAAGAGTTTTCAATTTGTGCATCTACATTTTATGCTACTCGAGAGAGGTAGTATAGTTATTCAAATCTAATTTGTCTCCCACTTTGAAAATTAACTGGATGATTTGGTGGGACCAGGGTCCAGGACTTTCTAATGAATCTAAAATACATAAATAGTAATAATAATATCTAAAGGACACAACCCTTTACCTTCATGACTACTCAATACTACAATGGTGCTCATTGTATTAACTCTTTCATTTGTTTCTTAGTTATATAATTGTTTACCCTAAATGGATTTCAAGTTATTGTCTATATGTTAGATATTTTCTTTTATATGGAATATTGTTCATTACATTGGTATCGGTGCCCAGCTTGAGCTGATATTGTGGGGTCATCCCACTTCGCCTTTGGTCAAAATTTTGTGGTCCTTCACAACAAAATTAGGGGCTTTTGGACACACATAATTTTTAGAGTTTTTGTAATTTAGGGTCTTTTACAACAATTGTTTTTTTGGGAATTTGAAGTTAAGAAATTCTATTGAGGAAAAAAATCATTCTACTGCCAATTAAAAGAAACCAGAATTCAGAGAAAAGAATTACAAAAGAGATTTTTTTAGAAGAATATGAACACTACTTGAAGATAAAAAGCAAGATCGTAGAAAATTAGAGAATCTATGAAGATTACTCTACTTCCAATCAGGAAGAAGTTCACTGTGAATAAAAAATGAAATTCTAGCAGGCTGAATTACCTTATGAACTATTGGACAAATGTGTCATTATCTAGTTGAGGGAAAAATATGGAAAAATCATGGGTCCTGTCCTTTAGGGATTTTTCTTCCACACCCTTCCAAATAGTTTGTTGTTGTCATAACCATAAAAAGAGTGTTGTTTTGCAGTATCAAATCTAAGCCACCATTGCATCAACCACGAAAAAAGAGTTTCCACTTTGTTAATCCACATTTTAAGCTACTAGAGAGAGGTATTGTAGTTATTCAAATCTAAGTTGTCTCCCACTTTTAAAATTAGCTGTATTATTTTGTGGGACCAAGGTCCAAAACTTTGTAATGAATATAAAATACATAAATAGTAATAATGATATCTAAAGGACACAACCCTTTACCTTCATGACCGCTCAATACTACCACAGGGCTCATTGTATCAACTCTTTCCTTGTTTATTATTTATATAATTATTTATCCTATATGGATTTCAAGTTGTTGTCCTTGTGTTGGATATTTTCTTGTATATGTACTATTGTTCATTACATTGGTATCAGTGAACAACTTGGGCTGATATTGTGGGTTCATCCCACTTCGCCTTTGTTTAAAATGTTGTGGTCCTTGGCAAGAAAATTGGGGGCTTTTGGCCACACACAATTTTAAGAGTTTTTGTAATTCCAGGTCTCTTACGAGAATTGGTTTTTTGACCATTTGAGATTAAGAAATTCTATTGAGGAAAAAACTCATTTTGTTGCCGATTCAAAAAAAATAGAATTCAGAAAAGAGAATTACAAAAGAGATTTTTTGAGAAGAATAAGAACACTACTGATAAAAAGAAAGATCATAGAAATTAGAGAATCTATGAATATTACTCTACTGCCAATCATGAAGAAGTTCGCTTTGTATAAAAAATAAAAGTCTGGAAGGATGAATTACCGTATGAACTGTTGGACAAATGTATCATTGTGTAATTGTGGAAAAATATGGAAAATTTGTGGGTCCTGTTGTTTACGGATTTTGATGCCACGCCCTTCCAAATAGTTTTCTTTTGTCACAAACATCAAAAGAGAGTTGGTTTCCAATATCAACTCTAAGACACCATGGAAAAAACCACCAAAAAAGAGTTGCCACTGTGTTCATCTACATTTTAAGATACTAGAGAGAGGTACTGTAGTTATTCAAATCAAATTTGTCTCCCACTTTGAAAATTAGCTGGATGATTTGGTGGGATGAAGGTACAGGATTTTGTAATCAATATAAAATACATAAATAGTAATAATAATATCTAAATGACACAACTCTTTACCTTCATGACTACTCAATACTACCACATGGCTCATTGTATTAACTCTTTCATTTGTTTATTAGTTATATAAGTATTTATCAAATATGGATTTCAAGTTGTTATCCTTATGTTAGATATTTTCTTGTATATGAAATATTGTTCATTACATTGGTAGCGGTGCCCAACTTGAGCTGATATTGTTGGTTCATCCCACTTCACCTTTGGTCAAAATTCTGTGGTCCTTGGCAACAAAATTGGGGGCTTTTGGCCACACACAATTTTTAGAGTTTTTGTGATTCCAGGTCTTTTACAACAATTGATTTTTTGGCCATTTGAAGTTAAGAAATTCTATTGAAGAAAAGAATTAGTTTCCTACCAATTCAAAAAACCAGAATTTAGAAAAGGGAATTACAAAAGGGATTTTTTGAGAAGAATATGAACACTACTTGAATATAAAAAGCAAGATCATAGAAAATTAGATAATCTATGAAGACTACTCTACTGCTAATCATGAAGAAGTTCACTATGAATAAAAAATTAAATTCCGGCAGGCTTAATTACCCTATGAATTGTTGCACAAATGTGTCATTATCTAATTGTGGGGAAAATATGGAAAATTCATGGGTCCTCTCCTTTATGGATTTTGTTGCCACACCCTTAAAAATAGTTTGTTCTTTTCAGAACCATGAAAAGAGAGTTCTTTTCCAGTATCAACTCTAAGACACCATTGCAATGACCACCAAAAAATTTTTGCCACTTTTTTCATCTACATTTTAAGCTACTAGAGAGAGGTTCTATACTTATTCAAATTTAAGTTGTCTCCCACTTTGTAAATTAGATGGATGATTTGGTGGGACCAATGTCCAGGACTTTGTAATGAATATAAAATACTTAAATAGTAATAATAATAATATCTAAAGGACACAACCCTTTACCTTCATGACTACTCAATACTACCACAGGGCTCATTGTATTAACTCTTTCATTTGTTTATTAGTTATATAATTATTTATCCTATATTGATTTCAAGTTGTTGTCCTTATGTTGGATATTTTCTTGTAGATAAAATATTTTTCATTACGTTGGTTTCGGTGCCCAACTTGAGCTGATATTCTTGGGTCATCCCACTTTGCGTTTGGTCAAAATTCTGTGGTCATTGGCAACAAAATTGGGGGATTTTGGCCACACACAATTTTCAGAGTTTTTGTGATTCGAGGTCTTTTACAACAATTGGTTTTTTGGCCATTTGAAGTTAAGAAATTATATTGAATAAACTAATCATTCTGCTGCCAATTCAAAAAAACCAGAATTCAGAAAAGGGAATAACAGAAGATATTTTTTGAGAAGAATATGAACACTACTTGACGATAAAAAGAAAGATCATAGAACATTAGAGAATCTATGAAGACTAATTTGTTTCCAATCATGAACAAGTTCACTATGTTTAAAAAATGAAATTCTTGCAGGCTTAATTACCGTATGAACTGTTGCACAAATGTGTCATTATCTAAATGTGGGAAAAATATGGAAAATTTGTGGGTCCTCTCCTTTAGGGATTTTGTTTCCACACCCTTAAAATTAGTTTGTTGTTTTCAGAACCATTAAAAGAGAGTTATTTTCCCGTATCAACTCTAAGACACCATTGCAATGACCACCAAAAAAGTGTTGCCACTTTTTTCATCTACATGTTAAGCTACTAGAGAGAGGTTCTATGCTTATTCAAATCTAAGTTGTCTCCCACTTTGAAAATTAGCTGGATCATTTGGTGGGACCAAGGTCCTAGACTTTGTAATGAATATAAAATACTTAAATAGTAATAATAATATCTAAAGGACACAACCCTTTACCTTCATGACTATGCAATATTACCACAGTGCTCATTGTATCAACTCTTTCATTTCTTTATTAGTTATATAATTATTTATCCTATCTGGATTTGAAGTCGTTGTCCTTATGTTGGATATTTTCTTGTATATGAACTATT
Organism: Pseudotsuga menziesii; assembly: GCA_001517045.1. Lineage (NCBI taxonomy): Eukaryota > Viridiplantae > Streptophyta > Pinopsida > Pinales > Pinaceae > Pseudotsuga > Pseudotsuga menziesii. The sequence continues at coordinate 136,106 of LPNX010827187.1, forward strand.
GTTCATTACATTGGTATCGGTGCCCAACTTGAGCTGATATTGTGGGGTCCTCCTACATGGCATTTGGTAAAAAATTTGTGGTCCTTGGCAACAAAATTGGGGGCTTTTGGCCACACACAATTTTCATAGTTTTTGTAATTCCAGGTCCTTTACAACAATTGGTTTTTTAGGAATTTGATGTTAAGAAATTCTATTGAAGAAGAAAATCATTGTGCTGTCATTTCAAAGGCTACAAAATTCAAAAACGGGAATTACAAAAGAGATTTTTTTAGAAGAATATGAACACTACTTGAACATGAAAGGAAATATCATAGCAAATTAGAGAATCTATGGAGATTACTCTGCTACCAATCATGAAGAAATTCATTGTGTCTAAAAAATGAAATTTTGGCAGGCTAAATTACCCTATGAATTGTTGGACAAATGTGTCATTATCTAATTGTGGGAAAAATATGGAAAATTCATGGGTCTTGTCCTTTAGGGATTTTGCTGCCACATACTTCCAAATAGTTTGTTGTTGTCACAACCATCAAAAGAGAGTTGTTTTCCAGTATGAAATCTAAGACACCATTGCAACAACCACCAAAAAAGAGTTTCCACTTTCTTCATCTACATTTTAAGCTACTGGAGAGAGGTATTGTTGTTATTCAAGTCTAGGTTATGTGCCACTTTGAAAATTAGCTGGATGATTTGGTGGGACCAGGGTCTAGGACTTTGTAATGAATATAAAATACATAAATATTAATAATGATATCTAAAGGACAAAACCCTTTGTCTTCATGACTACTCAATACTACCACAGAGCTCATTGTATCAACTAATCCATTTGTTTATTAGTTATATAATTATTTATCCTATATGGATTTCAGGTTGTGTCCTTATGTTGGATATTTTATTGTATATGAACTATTTTTCATTACATTGGTATCGGTACCCAACTTGAGCTAATATTGTGGGGTGATCCCAGTTTGCCTTTGGTCAAAATTTTGTCGTCCTTGGCAACAAAATTGGGGGCTTTTGGCTACGCACAATTTTTAGAGTTTTTGTAATTCTCTGTATTTTACAACAATTGGTTTTATGGCCATTTGAACTTAAGAAATGCTATTGAAGAAAAAAAATATTCTGTTGCCAGTTCAAAAAAACCATATTTTAGAAAATGGAATTACAAAATTGATTTTTTGAGAAGAATATGAACACTACTTGAAGATAAAAGGAAAGATCATAGAAAATTAGAGAATCTATGAAGATTACTTTTCTTCCAATCATAAAGAAATTCAAGGTGTATAAAAAATGAAATTCTGGAAGGCTGAATTTCCCTATGAACTGTTGGACAAATGTCTCATTATCTAATTGTGGAAAAAATATGGAAAGTCGTGCATCCTGTCCTTTAGGGATTTTGCTGCCACACCCTTCCAAATAGTTTGTTGTTGTCACAACCATCAAAAGAGAGTTGTTTTTCAGTATCAACTCTAACCCACCATTGCAACAAGCACGAAAAAAGAGTTTCCACTTTGTTCATCAACATTCTAAGCTACTGGAGAGAGGTACTGTGGTTGTTCAATTCTAAGTTGTCTCCCACTTTGAAAATTAGCTGCATGATTTGGCAGGACCAACATCCAGAACTTTGTAATGAATATAAAATACATAAATAGTAATAATAATATCTAAAGGACACAACCATTTACCTTCATGACTACTCAATACTACCATCGGGCTCATTCTATCAACTCTTTCATTTGTTTATTAGTTATATAATTATTTATCCTAAATGGATTTCAAGTTGTTGTCCTTACGTTCAATATTTCATTGTATATGAACTATTGTTCATTACATTGGTATCTGTGCCCAAATTGAGCTGATATTGTGGGGTCCTCCCACTTGGCCTCTGGTCAAAATTTTGTGGTCCTTGGCAACACAATTGGGATATGATGGCCACACACAATTTTCAGAGTTTTTGTAATTCAACGTCTTTTACAACAATTGGTTTTTTGGCCATTTGATGTTAAGAAATTGTCTTGAAAAAAAAATCATTCCACTATCAATTCAAAAAATACAGAATTTCGAAGAGGGAATTACAAAACAGATGGTTTGAGAAGAATATGAGCATTACTTGAAGATAAAGATCAATATCATAGCAAATTAGAGTCTCTATCAAGATTACTCTGCTACCAATAATGAAGAAGTTCATTGTGTATAAAAATTGAATTTCTGGTAGGCTGAATTACCCTATGAACTGTTGGACAAATGTGTCTTTATCTAATTGTGGGAAAATATGGAAAATTCATGGGTCTTGTCCTTTAGGGATTTTTCCACCACACCCTTCCAAATAGTTTGCTATTGTCACAACCATCAAATGAGAGTTTTTTTCCCGTATCAACTCCAAGCCACCATTGCAACAACCTCCAAAAAAGAGTTTCCACTTTGTTCATATACATTTTAAGCTACTGGAGAGAGGTACTCTAGTTATTAAAATGTAAGTTTCCTCGCACTTTGAAAATTAGCGGGATGATTCTGTGGGACCAGGGTCCAAGACTTTGTAATAAATATAAAATACACAAATATTAATAATAATATCAAAAGGACACAACCCTTTACCTTCATGACTACTCAATACTACCACAGGGCTCATTGTATCAGCTCATTCATTTGTTCATTAGTTATATAAATATGTATCCTATATGGATTTCAAGTTGTTTTCCTTATGTTGGATATTTTCTTGTATATGAACTATTTTTCATTACATTGGTGTTGGTGCCCAACTTGAGCTGATATTGTGGGGTCATCCCACTTGGCCTTTGGTAAAACTTTTGTGGTCCTTGCAAACAAAATTGGGGGCTTTTGGCCACACACAATTTTCATAGTTTTTGTAATTCTAGGTCTTTTACAACAATTGGTTTTTTGGCCATTTGATGTTAAGAAATTCTATTGAAGAAAAAAATCATTCTGATGTCAATTCAAAAACTACAGAATTAAGAGAAGGGAATTACAAAAAGAAATATCATACAAATTAGAGAATCTATGAAGATTAATCTGCTACCAATAATGAAGATGTTCACTGTGTATAAAAATTGAATTTCTGTTAGGATGAATTACCCTATGAACTGTTGGACAAATGTGTCCTTATCTAATTGTGGTAAAAATATGGAGAATTCATGCGTCTTGTCCTTTAGGGATTTTTCTTCCACACTCTTCCAAATAGTTTGCTCTTGTCACAACCATCAAAAGAGAGTTGTTTTCTAGTATCAAATCTAAGCCACCACTACAACATCCAAGAAAAAAGAGTTTCCACTTTGTTCATCTACATTTTAAGCTACTGTAGAGAAGTATTGTAGTTATTCAAATCTAAGTTGCCTCCCACTTTGAAAATTAGCTGGATGATTTGGTGGGACCAAGGTCTAGGACTTTGTAATGATTATAAAATACATAAATACTAATAATAATATCTGAAGGACACAACCCTTTACCTTCATGACTACACAATACTACCACAGGGCTCATTGTATCAATTGTTTCATTTGTTTATTAGTTATATAATTATTTATCCTATATGGATTTCAAGTCGTTGTCCTTATGTTGGATATTTTCTTATATATGGACTATTGTTCATTACATTGGTATCTGTGCGCAACTTGAGCTGATATTGTGGGGTCATCCCACTTGGTCTTTGCTCAAACTTTTGTGGTCCTTGGAAAATAAATTGGTGGCTTTTGGCCGCACACAATTTTCAAAGTTTTTGTAATTCCGGGTCTTTTACAAAATTGGTTTTTTGGGCATTCGAGGTTAAGAAATTCTATTCAAGAAAAAAGTCATTCTGCTGTCAATTAAAAAACTACAGAATTCAAAAAAGGGAATTACAGAATAGATTTTTTGAGAAGAATATGAACACTACTTGAAGATAAAAAGCAAGATCATGGCAAATTACAGAATCAATGAAAATTATTCTGCTTCCAATAATGAAGAAGTTCGCTGTGTATAAAAAATGAAATTCTGGCAGGCTGAATTATCCTTTGAACGGTTGGACAAATGTGCCATTATCTAATTGTGGGAAAAATATGGAAAATTCATGGGTCTTGTCCTGTAGGGATTTTTCTGCCACACCCTTCCAAATAGTTTGTTGTTTCCACAACCATCCAAATGGATTTTTTTTCCAGTATCAACTCTAAGCGACCATTGCAACAACCACCAAAAAAGAGTTTCCACTTTTCTCATCTAAATTTAAGCTACTGGAGAGAGTCACTGTAGTTATTAAAATCTAAGTTGCCTCGCACTTTGAAAATTAGCTGGATGGTTTGGTGGGACTAGGATCGAGGACTTTGTCATGAATATAAAATACATAATTAGTAATAATAATATCTAAAGGACACAACCCTTTAACTTCATGACTACTCAATACTACCACAGGGCTCATTGTATCAACTCATTCGTTTGTTTATTAGCTATATAATTATTTATCCTATATGGATTTCAGGTTGTTTTCCTTATGTTGGATAGTTTCTTTTATATGAACTATTGTTCATTACATTGTTTTTGGTTCCAAACTTGAGCTGATATTGTGGGGTCATCCCACTTGACCTCTGGTCAAAATTTTGTGGTCCTTAGCAACACAATTGAGAGCTTTTGGCCAAACACAATTTTCGGAGTTTTTGTAATTCTATGTCTTTTACAACAATTGATTTTTTGGCCATTTGATGTTAAGAAATTCTATTGGAGGAAAAAATCATTACGCTATCAATTCAAAAACTACAGAATTTAGTAAAGGGAATTACAAAAGAGATTTTTTGAGAACAATATAAACATTACTTGAATATAAAAAGCAATATCATAGCAAATTAGAGAATCTATGAAGATTACTCTGCTTCCAATCATGAATAAGTTCACTGTGTATAAAAATTGAATTTCTAGTAGGATGAATTACCCTATGAACTATTGGACAAATGTATGATTATCTAATTGTCGGAAAACTATGGAGAGTTCATGGGTCTTGTCCTTGAGGGATTTTTCCACCACACCCTTCCAAATAGTTTGCTCTTGTCACAACCATCAAAAGAGAGTTGTTTTCTAGTATCAACTCTAAGACACCATTGCAACAACCAACACAAAAGAGTTGCCATTTTGTTCATCTGCATTTTAAGCTACTGGAGAGAAGTACAGTAGTTATTCAAATCTAAGTTGCCTCACACTTTCAAAATTATCTGGATGATTTGGTGGAACCAGGGTCCAAGAATTTGCAATGAATATAAAATACGTAAATAGTAATAATAATATCTAAAGGACACAACCCTTTACCTTCATGAGGGTTCATTGTATCCACTCATTCATTTGTTTATTAGTTATATAATTATTTATCCTATATGGATTTCAAGTTGTTTTCCTTATGTTGGATATTTTCTTGTATATGAACTATTGTTCATTGCATTGGTACCGGTGCTTAGCATGAGCAGATATTGTGGGGTCATCCCACTTGCCCTTTGGTAAAAATTTTGTGGTCCTTGGCAAGCAAATTTGGTCTTTTGGCCACACACAATTTTCATAGTTTTTTGAATTCCAAGTCTTTTACAACAATTGGTTTTTTGGCCATTTGATGTTAAGATATTCTATTGAAGAAAAATATCATTCATCTGCCAATTCAACAAAACCACCATTTAGAAGAGGGAATTACAAAATAGATTTTTTTAGAAGAATACGAACACTACATGAAGATAAAAAGCAAGATTATAGAAAATTAGAGAATCTATGAAGATTACTCTACTGCCAATCATGAAGAAGTTCACTGTGTATAAAAAATGAAATTCTCGGAGGCTGAATTACCCTATGAATTGTTGGACAAATGTGTCATTATCTAATTGTGGTAAAAATATGGAAATTTTGTGGGTCATGTCCTTTAGGGATTTTTCTCCCACACCCTTCAAAATAGTTTGTTGTTACCACAACCATCAAAAGAGAGTTGTTTTCCAGTATCAACTCTAAGCCACCATTACAACAACCAACAAATAAGAGTTTCCACTCTGTTCATCTACATTTTAAGCTGCTGGAGAGAACTACTGTAGTTATTCAAATCTAAGTTGTCTCCCACTTCGAAAATTAGCTGGATGATTTGGTGAGACCACGGGCAGGGACTTTCTAATGATTATACAATACATAAATAGTGAAAATAAATTCTGAAGGACACAACCCTTTACCTTCATGACTACACAATACAACCACAGGGCTCATTGTATCAATTCTTTCATCTGTTTATTAGTTATATAATTATTTATCCTATATGGATTTCAAGTTTTTGTCCTCATGCTGGGTATTTTCTTGTATATGAACTATTGTTCATTACATTGATATCGGTGCCCAACTTGGGCTGATATTCTGGGGTCATCCCACTTGGCCTTTGCTCAATTGTTTGTGGTCCTTGGCGACAAAATTGGGGTCTTTCGGCCACACACAATGTTCAAAGTTTTTGTAATTCCAGGTCTTTTACAACAATTGGTTTTTTAGGCATTCAAAGTTAAGAAATTATGTTCAAGAAAAAAATCATTCTGCTGTCAATTAAAAACCTACAGAATTCAGAAAAGGGAATTACAAAAGAGATTTTTTGAGAAGAATATGAACACTAGTTGAAGATAAAAAGCAAGATCATAGCAAATTAGAGAATCTATGAAGATTACTCTGCTACCAATAATTAACAAGTTCACTGTGTATAAAAAATGAAATTTTGGCAGGATGAATTACCCTTTGAATTGTTGGACAAATGTGTCATTATAAAATTGTGGGAAAAATATGGAAAATTCATGGGTCTTGTCCTCTAGGGACTTTTCTGCCACACCCTTCCAAATAGTTTGTTGTTGTCAGAACCATCCAAACAGAGTTTTTTTCCAGTATCAACTCTAAGCCACCATTGCAACAAGCACCAAAAAAGATTTGCCACTTTGTTGATATACATTTTAAGCTACTGGAGAGAGGTACTGTAGTTATTCAAATGTAATTTTTCTCCCACTTTGAAAATTAACTCGATGATTTGGTGGGACAAGGGTCTAGGACTTTGTAATGAATATAAAATACATAAATAGTAATAATAATATCTAAAGGACACAACCCTTTACCTTCACGACTACTCAATACTGCCACAAGGCTCATTGTATCAACTCATTCATTTGTTTATTAGTTATATAATTATTTATCTTTATGTTGGATGTTTTCTTGTATATGAACTATTGTTCATTACATTGGTGTCGGTGCCCAACTTGAGCTGATATTGTGGGGTCATACCAATTGGCCTTTGGTCAAAATTTTGTTGTCCTTGGCAAAACAATTGGGGGCCTTTGGCCACACTTAATTTTTAGAGTTTTTGTGATTCTAGGTCGTTTACAACAATTGGATATTTGGCCATTTGAGGTTAAGAAATTCTATTGAAGTGAAAAATCATTCTACTGCCAATTAGAGAATTGAGGAAGAATCTATGAAGAAAAAAATAGAATTCAGAAAAGGGAATTACAAAAGAGAGTTTTTGAGAAGAATATGAACACCACTTGAAGATAAAAAGAAAGATCATAGCAAATTAGAGAATCTATGAAGATGACTCAGCTGCCAATCATGAAGAAGTTCACTACGGATAAAAAATGAAATTATGGAAGGCTGAATTACCCTATGAATTGTTGGACAAATGTGTCATTATATAATTGTGGGGAAAATATGGAAAATTCATGGGTCCTGTCCTTTAGGGATTTTTGCTTCCACACCATTCAAATAGTTAGTTGTTGTCACAACCATCAAAGGAGAGCTGCTTTCTAGTATCAACTCTAGGCGACCATTGCAACAACCACAAAAAAAGAGTTTCCACTTTGTTCATCTACATTTTAAGCTACTGGAGAGAGGGTGATTCATTATGAATTAATAGGTGTGTTATGTTTTCAATGATTTTTCCATTTGTGAGCTCGCTGGTCAAAGAGCATGCCTTTGTGAAGAGTTTGTTAGAATTTCAACATGGATATCTGTAGATAATCCTGGGCCAACTATATTGTCGAGACACATTTAGACCATCATGCTGAACTTTCACATGGCTGGACACATCGAAGTAGAGGCTACTACATCATAAAATATCTAGAAAAAGTATCGATGATACAAGACAAGGAACATCTAAAGAGTATTCGACATAACAAATGTTCGCAGAACTGACATGTAGAAAATGCCCTTGATTTATAGTTATTGCATGTAATGGGAACCCTGCACGCTATCATTCATGCTATAATTTATTATAGATAAGATCTGGGTAAAATCCACAAGAGCGCTAGTCCAAAAAGGAATAAGCAACAACATAGAAAATTATTGGCGCACTTATCGAGGGACACAACACATATGGGTTATCCAAAATTCACTATTATAACCAGTAAAAATTTATCAATTCACAGTAAATCAATAAGCTTACAAGGGATTTTGTAAGCAAAGAAGGTGATGTTGACGCCAGAGGTGCAGAATTCATGGCCCGCCTCTTCAAGAGCCTCCATGTTCTCTCCAAATTTTTTTTATCCATGGTAGCTATGGCAATTAAAAATTGAAATAGCAATTAAATGGAAATTAAGTTCTCTCAATCTCTCAATGGGTATTTATTCCATAACCCACCAAACCCTCCGATGTTTGGTTCCCTCCCTCTATTGGACAATGCTATCAAGAAATTAGGGGCAGGGTTGTGGAAGCAGGTGGGTCTCTTCTTTCTTTTTAAGATTCTGAATTATGTTACCTTACCAAATTATTCTCAATTTGTGGGAGTCCAAATTATGTTTGGATTGGCCTTATTCAGGAAGATTCTCCAGTTGCTTCACCTGGCATAAACTTATAATTACCTCAGGTCCCTATATTCTCTTTGTTGAACTCATTAAAGCCCTCTTATGACTGCCAATGCTGCTGGTGGTTCATTTCCTATTGATGGTAGTGGATGTGTACTCTGCTTTGCCCCTAGTATAGGACTTTGCATATTATAGTCACTGCCTCTTCCTTAATGGTTTATCCACTTACTGGAATGCTACAAACAAACATGCTATTTGGTGCGAATGAGCAGTTTGTTCAGGAAAATCCACCATCTTCCATGAATGTCGTTGCCCTAGAGGTGGGTGGCGACACTAGAGAGTTGTTTGATACACTAACTAGTTGGGTCGAGCTACAAATGCAAATAGATTTTTTTTGTTTCTTTATATATATATGATTATTTTATTATATTAATTATATAGATTTTTTTGTTTATTTTGATTTATTTGATTATTCTATTATATAAATTATGTTAATTGGTTAGATATGTAAGTAAAGGTAGGTTCAGGATAGCGAGTAAGTAGGAGGTAGGTTTTCTTAGATGTATGGCTTGGATGGCTAGTGAGCTAGCGAGAGAAGAGATAGGGATATAACCCCAACACCTAGCTTAGGGGGTAGGACTTATTACCCCACCCAATAGAAGTAGGGGATATGGCTTATAACCTCGTAGCTTAAGGGATCGGAATTATATGCCTAGAAAAGCATGAGTAAGAACTAGGGAATATAAGCACATAAAAGACCTTTTAAAACTAATTCAAAGGGACATAATAATTATCATATAAGTTGTTTACTTTTATAAATGGAGTAGTTTACAGAATTGAAGATTTGGCCCGAAAATCGGTCATCATTGCCACTTCTCGTGCAAATCCTCAACTTCAATCGGTAACAAAATCTGATCAATACTCTTCAAAATGGCAACCAGCCAAAAACACAGATGAGGGCCCTACATCCCCTCGAGAACTAGTCATTCGAATGCACTTCCTACACATATACTTACCAAATGCATCCAATGCATGGCCAAAAAAACATGTCAACTTCGGATGTGTGTGTTGAAGGTATCGTTCGACCCCTGCTCTACAATGACATCTTCAACAAGTAAACCTTCTTGCAAAGTTTAATCACTTCTTATAATGTCTGGTTCAGTTTTCCTTTGGAGCGTGTGAGTAATGTCGATGTGCAAAAACCAATGACCTTTTCAAATAGTGGCATTGCATGAGGATTCTATTGCTTTTCCCAACCAGAAAGCTCAAAATTCATATGGTTATCAGAGCATAGGCTGGAGATGGTGATAATTGTGAATGTAGAGTGGAAGCAGTAACTCTAGTATCATTGAAACCTGTAAAAATCCATAATAATGTTTTGTTATTGATTGGAGTGATGAACATGATCGAAGTGGATAGAACCACACCTTTGAGGCGCTCTAACTGATCACTGCGAGATCCTGAACCAACCTATCTTCTGCAAAAATAGGGTATCAATTGCAAAAACAGGGGAGCAGGGGTCAAACGATACCTTTAGCCCATAGATCCGAAGTTGACGTGTTTTTTTGGCCATGCAATATTGGATGAATTTGGTAAGTCTATGTGGAGGAGGTGCATTCGAATGACCTTTTCTTGAGGGGATGTAGGGCTATGATGCATCTAGGTACGTATCAGTATGGTACTAGTTCTAGTTCCTAATTTGTAATTGATGACGTAGGAACCTAATATCTCTTTGGAACACACTTAACCGGGTTTGCCAATTCAATGCTGCAGTAGGAATAAAGATGGTTAAGAGAAAATTCATGCAAATGTTTTGTTGGATCTATGAATATTGAGGTGGATGACACCAATTTTACTAATATTAGGTAGACAATTTATAAAATTTACACTTCATTGTCAAATTTGCAATTTTCCATGACACAATTAAAAATGACTAACATAAATGACTAATTCATATTCTTCTAGCTAGTCATTTTTTATGTCGTGACTAAATTAGTCATTTATGTTAGTCATTTTTAACTCTGTCACTTATTATATAGTCATATTCGTTAACTGGTGACTAAATTAGTCATTTATAGTTGGGTCAGTCAAAATTGGTCATATTTAGTAGTAAATCACTTGAAAAACCTGTGGTGACTAGAATGTTTAGTCACCTAGGAGCTAATTCCTCATTTTGTATGATTGTTTAGTATATCCATATTGGAAAATAACCATACATCTAATCCTATAGTCAATCCAAGATTACTCAATGTGGCTATGAGGGTAGGACCAACAACTCCACAAGGGGGAGAAACAAAAGACATAGTCTGAAAAGGGGTCTCTTGACTCGTGGTCTCAGAAGAGTCTCCTGTATCTGAAATTTCTAAGAATGTATGAAGTACCACACAAATCAAACACTACTCAAGTATAAAAGAAACAATAAAACTATGTGAAAAGGATTGGATCAAAAGTCATGATCCTTAAACAAGATTATCAAGGCTTCACAACTCTTTATATACCATAGGGTCCAACAGTAAAATGCGACAAGGAGGATTGGGATCGTACCCTTTCCTGAATACCCAACTACCTAGATGACACATACGTAGTAATCTCCTTGAGTTCTATTCTCTGTGTATTGCTATTCCAAGATGACCAAAATGTTAACCTAGTTGTTCACGAGAATCCTAAGAGGGTGTCCCAATATACACTAGGTACAGGGGAGCTCAAATCTGTAGTGAATTTGTCTAATGCACAACCGCTTGACAAGAGCCTTTCGATATACTACTGAGTACAAGAATTATTTTTCTCTATACTCGAAGGAACATGAAAAATCATTTGATATACGAGTTGGTACGTGGAAGAACTACAAGCCCTCGGGATGCAGTCTGAGCAATAAATGACAGTGCCCACGCTTAAAGACGATGAAACACGTCTCTAACTTACACATAGTTACTAAATGATTTTAATCCTAAGCAGCATTAATTTTATCTTATGTGGTTAATTGGATACATGAAGTGTATAAGGGAAATGTAAAAAGAATGCAATTCCTAGCTACATGACGATGCACATTTCTTTTTCGATTAAAGCTAGCTAAGGTAGGGAAATAAGTTTTTGTTAAAGAAGACAAAACTCAGATATATAAGAAATCAAAGTTCTTCTCAAAGCTAACTATGACACTTTAAATACCAACATCGCTTAGAACTCTTCAAAAGACTCCATTTATTTAGAAATCAAAAGGAAGATGACAAACATCCAAACAACTAAAAAACACTCAAGAATTGCTACAAATCTACAAAAATGCAACCAAAACTCAATGATAAAGGGTGGAGGAAGGGTTTGGAGATCATATCTAACTAACTAAATAAACCCTAAGAGATATGTTAATGTGATTAGGGTTGGAAAGACTAAAACAATAGGTGGGGGATGTCAACACTGAATAGTCTTGAGATACGAATAACATATGAAGAATTCAAAGACTATTAGATATACTGTAAAACTATTTTAAAATGTAGGATGAAAGTACCATTTTAATGCTTACCCATTTGAGCATATTGTTTGTGTATTCCAACTAGTTATACCAAGAAAACCACTAAAACTGCTTGCTATGTCTCAGGTTTGATCTATTCTATCTCGCTTCTGAACTTCTTTGTTTGTGCATTCTGATATCAGTTCAATGTCATCTTGTTATCACATTTTTAATTGAGATCTCCTTTTCTTATTTCATCTTACAGGTAAAGCCTACGAAGGCCCCTCTATCTCATGAGTCATGTTATGAACATCCCAAGAAGAGGAGACCTTTAGATGATGACTATGATTATCTAGAAGATGAGGGCAATGTGAGTAGCCTCATCGGGAAGATGTTTGGGTAATGTCTCTTTTACTTTTTTTCCTTGTGAAATACTATTAACGTGATTGAAATATAGCCCTTGAGATTATCTTACTATGGCTTTATTATAATGTATTCTTGGCCTTTACTGATCCTAACAATTGCTTAATGCTTTCAAGCATAATCCAAATAAATATAATCATATAGATGATGACGATGACCGTGACATGGAGGTTGGGCTTAGTACTATACAGGCTGAAGAGATGAGGAGGTAATGTTTAGTGCTTTCCTTTGTGAAGTAGATAAGTTTCTTGTTTTATTTCTTTGGTCATTGAAGATGCACTTGGACATTGTGCTTATTTGTTTTTGCATGATTTAATTTGCAGTGAAAAAATTGATAGAGAAGAGGATGAAAGGGAGTTGGCTCTAATTGAGGCAGAGGAAAGGGATGAGAGGGAGAGAGCACTAAAGAGACAAAAATTGCAAAGAAAATAGTCAGTGGGTAATAGAAAATGGAAGTGACAATTGTATATGGCTGCAAAACATCATGTCAACGTATATTGTTGTCAGGGAATTTACTATGGAGGACACGAATCTATTACAAGGTATCTATTAGAGAAGAAATGAATCTGTGAAGGATTTGAGATGATATGATGACAAGCAGATTGCATACATATACAGATACATGTCTATGGTCCTTACAATGAGAGATATTGAGAATGTTGGCTCATCTATCTTGATATGGTCATAGCCTGGGTTCACTGTATGATTGACCTTTTCCACAAAAGGAAAGTAAACGTCATCCAGTACTGTTGCTAAAATCATGGATGATGGATCCTATTTTTTTAATTGCATAGTATTTTCATTGTTAACAAGTCATTTGTCTAGTTGATTTATCTACCAGTGCAAACACCTCTGTCATATTTATAGTTGAGACAATTCTTTTGCAATTTTGAGGTCATACTATTGATTAGTGTTGGCTATCAAGCACTGTAGGTTTTATTTGGAGTGTAATTAATACACCAACTCATAGGACCTGTTGATTTGAAAATGTGAAGAACACTGTAATTACTTCCGTGTTATTATGTCACAGGTGCAGAATATTATTTGTACAACAAACTTGTCTAAAGATAACGATTCAATTTTAAGGCTCAATGTACACCAGGGCCATGGCTTTCTTTTCCAACATCATGTTATATTTTAATATGTTTCTTCAGTTAAAACATTGATTTTGCAATGATGTCACATCACCTACAGAACTGAAATAGTTCTATTTTGGGATAATCATGAAAACGTACAATACAAAAAATAATCTAATATATTGCTTCGAAAAAAATGATTAAGATAGAACAACATTTGAATTATATCTACAGGAAAAATAATACTTTATCTATGTGGAGATCAATCAAGCTAACTGATTACATTGCACATAAATAGGCAGAAAGACTTGGGTCTATTAAGTGTGTTGTTCGTTTAGTAACTAAACTTTGTCATCAGTTGAGATCTGTGATCAGAAAGTTTTCAACCTTTAAACTACAAGCATCTATATTGGCTTATACCTTAGGAGCATTTATAAATTGAATATGATAGAACCCTTTTTATTTTTTCAGCCATATGATCCTCAGTGTATAATCTAATCTTAGAAATATTTGAAGATAACTTAGTGAATGACACAATACCTGAACTACATCTTGACCTTTTATAACACGCCCAAAGACATAAACCTTATCGTTTAAATATGGAATGGGTGTTGTTCTTATGAAAAGTTCAAATCCATCTCCTTGATCCTCTGATTTTGAGGTCCCCAGCATGAATGCTTCATGCTTTGGACTTGATTAAAATCCCAAGCCAAACAAATAAAATTATTAACTATGTTAAAAAAAGCAAATGATATACAACTTGTAGCTAAATAAAATTCAATGAAAACCATAAAATAAAAAGATTGCACAAAAGGAACAAATTTTCAGCTCAATCCACTTATGACTAAAAACTTGTAGCTAACAAAGCAACCTCTTTGTCAGACTTGGATGGGAACCTTAATTTGTTAATAAACAAGAACTGTGATGCCTTACTAGGTAAAGAGTATCTTACTATCTACCAGTTGACATAGAAATCTAATAGCCTTATTAGACTTTATAGGATTAGCTATGGTAGTTAAATAACTACTAAGATTACTTCTAATAGAAAAAAACAACCAAAATAATATGGAAATCAGCACTTAAGTACACCATTAAGACATTCCTGTCGAGATATACACATTTATATCCTGGCTTGCAGTTCTTTCTGTCACAAGTTATAACAAGTGGGAAAATTTTTTCCCATTCCCAACTTACCACAATAAAAGACAATACAATGTGACACCAAATTCAGCAATTAATTTCAAAAATTCTGATAATACAAACTTGAACTCAAGTTGAAAATTAAGCTAACTACCAACAGTCCAATCTTCCATGGTTCCTGGCAACTTTGGATCCCCAACTTGAATTACAAAGTGTTTAATGACATGATAAAAGGGTAATCCATTGAAGGAACCATGTTCACTACATGGCAAAAGACATACTTAGACGGTCATAAAAATCATACCTTCTCACTAAAAAATAAATAATGCCAACCCTAAATGATTCCAATCAAAATTTTATAAACAGATAAATCAAGTTGCAAAGATGTCTATCCTCCATGGTTTATTTTCTGGTATACTTATCTAAAATAAAATAGCCAGAGGTAAAGATTTTGAAAATAACAAACAATATAGATTACAAAGGCACCATCTAAAAACACTATGTTATATTTTGCGCTGGTTACCCCCATTGAATTTTAGTAACCAAAATATGTAAATACATTCCCAAGAACAATTTTGTAGAAGTGGAAAAGCACCTGAAATAAAGGTACCATAACTGGAAATGTTAATCCTGTCATGTAAAGGCAAAAGGGATTATAAAGCATGCTATTTTTATAATAAAAATGAGACTTTGATTACACTAAAAAATACATAGTCCATCACAGAAAACAGGGCATCATACACCTTCCATTTCATAATCAAGCAAGAATGGAAAGAATTCATAATCCATTTCATCATACAAAAAGAATGCACAATGTACTTCCCAAGCAACATGATCTTCGCACAAGTTTCACTAGCCAAGTCATCCAAATACCTATGAAATTGCATGCTACATGCTTCTTCTAGAGAGGCTCCAAAAGTCATATTTAAGCTCACCTTCCAAGGAAAGGGTGAGAAATTAACTCAATAACATACATAAGAAACCTGCAAATTACCAATATAAGGCCAGTGCAAACCTCCCAAGCCATAGTAAGAACATGGTTATCTAGTAAGCATGGAGTTTCATTTTATCCCTTAACTTTAGGATCTCAAAATCAAAATCAAAACGAATTTCCTACAAAAACAGGAATCACCACAGAACATTGTCATTCAACAAAGAGTTCTACAAAGGATATGATGGAACCATTGACTTGTGGTAAATAAAAAAACTACCTAGAAAACTTGCAATACCAAAGATATTCTTCCAATCCTCTTGTTTTCCAAACTCTACTCATACACCATCTGAGAAGCCATGTTTTAACTTATAGCTAATCTGCACTGGATGAGCAGGATAGTAGGTTATAGAACTTGGTTACAGAGTGAGAGCATAAATAATTATTTTCCTTGGTGGTTTAATGTAGGTAATTGTTATATTATAATATTCACAAACATCAATGAATGAATTTCTAATACAGTTGCAATTAGCGGTAGACAAAAAGAGTTTCCATGTCTTCCTACAAGAAGATGAATAAAACTCATTTTTCCATAGACGAAGAACAAATAGGAATTGGGAACTGACAAGCAAGCATCCATTTAGAGATGATAGATCCTTATGACAAGACTAGTCTACAAGCAATTTTAACCAAAAGTGATGTTTGGTACCAAAAGGTTCTTATACATATATATTTGGCCTCTACTTAGGTTGTGACCTTAAATTATATTATCATTGTCTTTGAGATCAAAACAATTTTCAACATTTTTGTAAGAGGATAAAATAAAAAAATTCAACCAGAGGCTCTAAATAAAAAAGAATTGGCCCTTGCACCACAATCCTAAGTGAGAGCCTGAGGTGTTCATCAACATGAACAACCCCCATACTCTTACCACTTGTTACACCTCTGAATTAGTGAATTTCTATTTGAATTGTGATTTAGGATGAGAGCTCAAGGGTCTCTTAAATGGGTTCCCCAATGGCAAGGAGGGGATTGGAAGGAGACTTTGGTCATCACCAATTTGATAGTTGTAGACCTGAGTCTCTTGCTATCGTTTGCGTCCTTGATTAGGTTGGATAAGAGGAAAAAAGGAAGTGATCCTCTTGAAAGAGTTGACATGGGGAGAGCCATGAAGGGTCTTCCATTTAAAACTAACAACCTCCCTCATAAAAGAGCTAGATACCTCTTATTGGGTTACTAAAAAAATGTGGAGATGGACCCATTTGAACCATGGTAATGAAAAAAGAACGTCACTTGGATATCTTCATAAATGGGGTGTCTAAAGACAAGGTGATCTCCAAATATGTGTCTTGTAGGTGTCAAATCACACACATCTGGTAGGGTCATAGAAGATGAAGGTCTGATTCAAACTAGAGTCAATTTTAACCCACTCTAAACATTCTTAGGAAGATCTTGAGGGCATGCATTTAGTGTCATTGCATGTATGTGGGTTGAATAATGAGCCCATCTTGCAACTATTTTAACTACTCTTGATATAAGGCCATTTTAGGGTTGAGCCCCTTTGGAGGCGAAGTCCAGGTGACCTGTATATATCATTGGTATATGTCCTCACCGTAACCTTTTTTAGCTCATACTTAATGGATAGGATGTATCCTAATGATTCTAGGGAATACTTGAATGAGAGAGGATTTTAGGAGCGATGGCCATTGACTGAAGCAACTTGGATTTCATCAAAAACTAGCATCAACCTTTTTTAAATGGGCCAGTAGAGGAAAGGGACTCTGAGGAGAAAATATAAAGATAGGGGTATTCAATCCTCTTTGAGGTTGAATTGATAAAAGTCCAAACTCTATGAAGGAAGGAGACTATTTTAAAAATGGCCTCTAGGTGAAAGGGATCTATCTTGAACTCTACCTGGATGATGCATTGGAGGATTCTTCACTTGCACCAAATGATGCATTGTAGAATAAGAGGTTGCACTCTCTTTGTTTGAACCTAGTTGGAATGAAGCAAGATGGGTACCCATACCTATGAATCATAGAAGACTGTGCGTCTACTGATCGTATCCCAATGGTGCATCCTGGAATTGACTCTGGAAGCACCAACTCTTTAGACGGGAAACAAAAACATAGCCCATGTTGAGTTATGGTTGGAAAGCATGTCTTAAGCTGAGGTCCCACAAATCAAACCCCCAAGTAGGTTTGTTGTGGTGACCTCATTCTCTTCCCCTTGAAATAGGAATTGATACAAATCAAGGGTCCTTTGTGATGCATAGAAGATCATTACCTTGGTTTTACCAAGGTTAATTGTTGGTGGCCTAACATAATAAAATAGTGAGGGGGCATCGAATTGTCTTCGTAAGTTTTTGGTGCCTTGGGTGAGGAAGCTAGGAAGATTAGATATTGATGAGCAAATGAAAAGAGATCAACACATGATGAATAAGAAATGCATTTCTCTCCAGGATAGCTCGCTAAGAAACGACTCAATCTCATCAATATAGATCCCAAACAAATTCTAAGAGACAGGAAATTCTTGTTTGACCTTGATAGTGCTCATGATGAAATGAGAACGACCATGCACTATGCAAATATGCCTAAGAATAAATTCATATAGTCTCATGATGGCTATTAAGATTCTTAGAAATTCCAATGCCCACAATATTTGAAATAGTGCCTCTTAGGACCAAGTCAAATTACATACGAAAGTCTATAAAGTAGAGTAAGAATTTCGAAGAGGGATGATGTGCCTCCTCAATAATGGCTTGGAGCATGAAGATATGTTTACTGGTTTGGTACCTAGCTTGGAAACTTGGATGCCCTATCTTTAAAAGTTGAGAATTCTCTGCTTGATCTCACTGGAAAGAGACAATGAATGCATTGTGGCATAGAGTTTAGCAAAGGCATGCCCAATCATGATGACAATATAGTTATTCAAATCTAAGTTGTCTCCTAGTTTAAAAATTAGCTGGATGATTTGATGCAACCAGGGTCCATCACTTTATAATGAACATCAAATACATAAATAGTAATAATCATATCTAAAGGACACAATCCTTTACCTTCATGACTACTCAATACTACCATACAGCTCATTGTATCAACTCATTCATTTTTTTATTAGTTATATAATTATTTATCCTATATGGATTTCAAATTGTTGTCCTTATGTGGGATATTTTATTGTATATGAACTATTGTTCATTACATTGGTATCCATGCCCAACTTGAGCTGATATTGTGGGGTCATCGCACATGGCCTTTGGTCAAAATTTTGTGGTCCTTGGAAACAAAATTAGGGGATTTTGGCCACAAACAATTTTCATAGTTTTTGTAATACCAGTTCTTTTACAGCAATTGGTTTTTTGGCCATTTGAAGTTAAGAAATTATATGGAAGAAAAAAATCATTCTACTGCCAATTCAAGAAAACTAGAATTTAGAAAAGGGAATTACAAAAGATATTTTTTTAGAATAATATGAACACTACTTGAAGATAAAAAGCAAGATCATAGAAAATTAGAGAATCCATGAAGATTACTCTGCTTCCAATCATGAATAAGTTCCTTGTGCATAAAAAATGAAATTCTGGCTGGCTGAATTAACCTATGAACCATTGGAAAAATGTGTCATTATCTACTTGTGGGAAAAATATGAAAAATTCGTGGGTCTTGTCCTTTAGGGATTTTTCTGCCACACCCTTCCAAATAGTCTGCTCCCATCACAACCATCAAAAGAGATTTGTTTTCAATTATCAAATCTAAGCCACCATTGCAACAACCACCAAAAAAGAGTTGCCACTTTGTTCATCTACATTTTAAGCTATGAGTGAGAGGTAATGTAGTTATTCAAATCTAAGTTGTCTCCAACTTTGAAAATTAGCTGGATGATTTTGTGGGACTAGGGCCTAGGAATTGATAATGAATATAAAATACATAAATAGTAATAATAATATCTAAAGGACACAACCCTTTACCTTCATGACTACATAATAGTACCACGGGTCTCCTTGTATCAACTCATTCATTTGTGTATTAGTTATATAATTAGTTATCCTATATGGATTTCAATTTGTTTTCCTTATGTTGGATATTTTTTTGCATAGGAACTATTTTTCATTACATTGGTCTTGGTGCCCAACTTAAGATGATATTGTGGGGTCATCCCACTTGGCCTTTGGTCCAAATTTTATGGTCCTTCGCAACAAAATTGGGGGCTTTCGACCACATAGAATTTTCAGTGCTTTTGTAATTCCAGGTATTTTACAACAATTGGTTTTCTAGCCATTTGAAGTTAGGAAACTCTATTGAAGAAAAAAATCATTCTACTGCCAATTCAAGAAACACAGAATTAAAAAAAGACAATTACAAAAGAGTTTTTTTGAGAAAAATATGAACAGTAATTGAATATAAAAAGCAAGATCATAGAAAATTGGAGAATCTATGAAGATTACTCTGCTTCCAATCGTGAAGAAGTTCATTGTGTATAAAAAATTAAATTCTGGCACACTGAATTACCCTATGAAGTATTGGACAAATGTGTCATTATCTAATTGTGGGAAAAATATGGAAAATTTATGGGTCATGTCCTTTAGGTATTTTGATGCCACACCCTTCCAAATAGTTTGATGTTGTCACAAACATGAAAAGGGAGTTGGTTTCCAGTATCAACTCTAAGCCACCATTGCAACAACCACGAAAAAAGAGTTGCCACTTTGGTCATCTACATTTTAAGCTACTGGAGAGATATATTGTAGTTATTCAAATCTAAGTTCTCTCCCACTTTTAAAATTAGTTCGATGATTTGGTGCGAACAAGGTCCAGGACTTGGTAATGAATATAAAATACCTAAATAGTAATAATAATATCTAAAGGACATAACCCTTTACCTTCATGAATACTTAATACTACCACAGGGCTCATTGTATTAACTCTTTCATTTGTCTATTAGTTATTTAATTATTTATCCTATATGGATTTCAAGGTATTGTCCTTATATTGGATATTTTCTTGTATATGAAATATTGTTCATTACATTGGTATCGGTTCCCAACTTGAGCTCATATTGTGGGCTCAACCGACTTCACCTTTGGTCAAAATTTTGTGGTCCCTTGCAACAAAATTGGGGGATTTTGGCCACACATAATTTTCATAGATTTTTTAATTCCTGGTCTTTTACAACAATTGGTTTTCACCATTCGATGTTAAGAAATTCTATTGAACAAAAAAATGATTCTGCTACGCATTCAAAAAAACCAAAATTCAGAAAAGGGAATCACCAAAGAGATTTTTTGAGAAGAATATGAACATTACTTGAAGATAAAAAGAAATATCATAGAAAATTAGAGAATCTTTGGAGATTACTCAACTGCCAATCATGATGAAGCTCACTATGTATAAAAAATGAAATTCTCGCAGACTTAATTACCCTATGAACTGTTGGACAAATGTTTCATTATCTAATTGTGGGAAAAATATGGAAAATTCATGGGTCCTGTCCTTTAGGGATTTTGTTGTCACACAATTCCAAATAGTTTTTTGTTGTTAGAAAGATCAAAAGAGAGTTGTTTTCTAGTATAAACTCTAAGCCACCATTGCAACAACCACCAAAAAAGAGTTGCCACTTTGTTCATCTACATTTTAAGATACTACAGAGAGGTACTGTAGTTATTCAAATCTAAGTTGTCTCCTAGTTTGAAAATTAGCTCGATGATTTGGTGGGACCAAGGTCCAGGACTTTGTAATGAATATAAAATACATAAATAGTAATAATAATATATAAAGGACGCAACCCTTTACCTTCATCACTACTCAATATTACCACAGGGCTCATTGTATCAACTCTTTCATTTGTTTATTAGTTAAATAATTATTTATCCTATATGGATTTCATGTTGTTGTCCTTATGTTGGATATTTTCTTATATATGAACTATTGTTCATTACATTGGTATCAGTGCCTAACTTGAGCTTGTAGTGTGGGGTCATCCTACTTGGCCTTTGGTCAAAATTTTGTGGTCCTTGGCAACAAAATCAGGGGCTTTTTGCTGCACACAATTTTCATAGTTTTTGTAATTCCAGGTCTTTTACAACAATTGGTTTTTTGACCATTTGATGTTAAGAAATTCCATAGAAGAAAAAAATCATTCTCTTGTCAATTTAAAAACTACAAAATTCAAAAAAGGGAAATACAAAAGATATTTTTTGAGAAGAATATGAACACTACTTGAACATAAAAAGAAAGATCATAGCAAATTAGAGAATATATAAAGATTATTCTATCACTAATCATGAAGAAGTGCACTATGTATAAAAAATGAAATTATGGCAAGCTAAATTACGCTATGAACTATTGGACAAATGTGACATTATCTAACTGTGGGAAAACTATGGAAAATTCATGGGTCTTGTCCTTTATGTATTTTGCTCCCACACCCTTCCAAATAGTTTGTTGTTGTCACAACCATCAAAAGAGAGTTGTTTTCCAGTATCCACTCTAAGACACAATTACAACAACCACAAAAAAAGAGTTTCCACTTTGTTCATCTACATTTTAAGCTACCGGAGAGAGGTACCGTAACTTTTCAAATCTATGTTGTCTCCCACTTTGAAAATTACCTGGATGATTTTATTGGACGAGGATCCAGGAATTTGTAATGAATATAAAATACATAAATAGTAATAATAATATCTAAAGGACACAACCCTTTACCTTCATGACTACTCAATAGTACCACAAGGTCATTGTATCAACTCATTCATTTGTTTATTAGTTACATAATTATTTATCCTATATGGATTTCAAGTTGTTGTCCTTATGTTGGATATTTTCTTAGATATGAACTATTGTTAATTAGATTGGTATCGGTGCCCAACTTGAGCTGATATTGTGGGGTCATCCCACTTGGCCTTTGGTCAAAATTTTCTTGTCCTTGGCAACAAAATTGAGGGCTTTTGGCCACACACAATTTTCAGAGTTTTTGTAATTCTGGGTGTTTTACAACAATCGGTTTTTTGGCTATTTGAAGTTAAGAAATTCTATTGAAGAGAAAAATCATTCTACTACGAATTAAAAAAAATCATATTTCAGAAAAGGAAATTACAAAACTAATTTTTTGAGAAGAATATGAACACTACTTGAAGACAAAAAGCAAGATCATAGCAAATTAGAGAATCTATGAAGATTACTTTGCTTCCAATCATGAAGAAGTTCACTGTGTATAAAAAATAAAGTTCTGGCAGGCTGAATTACCTTATGAACTGTTGGACAAATGTGTCATTATCTAATTGTGGGAAAAATATGGAAAAATCGTGGGTCATGTCCTTTAGGGGATTTTGCTGCCACACCCTCCAAAATAGTTTGTTGTTGTCACAACCATCGAAAGAGACTTGTTTTGTAGTATCAAATCTAAGCCACCATTGCAACAGCCACCAAAAAAGAGTTTCCCCTTTGTTCATCTACATTTTAAGCTACTCGAGAGAGGTACTCTAGTTATTCAAATCTTAGTTGTCTGCCACTTTGAAACTTAGCTAGATAATTTGGCGGTACCAAGGACCAGAAGCTTGTAATGAATATAAAATACATAAATAGTAATAATAATATCTAAAGGACACAACCCTTTACCTGCATGACTACTCAATAGTACCAGAGGGCTCATTGTATCAACTATTTCATTTGTTTATTAGTTATATAATAAGTTATCCTATATGGATTTCATCTTGTTGTCCTTATGCTAAATATTTTCTTGTATATGAACTATTGTTGATTACATTGGTATCGGTGCCCAACTTGAGCTGATGTCGTGGGGTCATCCCACTTGGGCTTTGGTCAAAATTTTGTTGTCCTTGGCAACAAAATTGAGGTGTTTTGGCCACACACAATTTTCAGAGTTTTTGTAATTCCAGGTCTTTTACAACAATTGGTATTTTTTCCATTTGATGTTAAGAAATTCTATTGAAGAAAAAAATCATTCTATTGTCAATTCAAAAACTACATAATTTAGAAAAGGTAATTACAGAAGAGATTTTTTTAGAAGAATATGAACACTACTTGAAGATAAAAAACAATATCATAGCAAATTAGAGAATCTATGAAGATTAGTCTGCTGCCAATCAAGAAGAAGTTCATCGTGTATAAAAATTGAATTTTTGGCAGGCTAAATTACCCTATTAACTAATGGACAAATGTGTTATTATCTAATTGTGTGAAAAATAAGCAAAAGTCATGGGTCTTTTCCTCTAGGGATTTTTCTACCACACCCTTCCAAATAGTTTGTTGTTGTCACAACCATCAAAAGAGAGTTGTTTTCCAGTATCAAATCTAAGCCACCATTGCAACAACCTTCAAAAAAGAGTTTCCACTTTGTTCATCTACATTTTAAGCTACCAGAAAGAGGTACTGTAGTTATTCAAATCCAAGTTTCCTTGCACTTTGAAAATTAGCTGGATGATTTTGTGGGACCATGGTCGAGGACTTTGTAATGAATATAAAATACATAAATAGTAATAATAATATCTAAAGGACACAACCCTTTCCCTTCATGACTACTCAATACTACCACATGGCTCATTGTATCAACTCATTCATTTGTTTATTAGTTATATAGTTATCTATCCTGTATGGATTTCAAGTTGTTGTCCTTATGTTGGATATTTTCTTGTATATGAACTATTTTTCATTACATTGGTATCAGTGCCCAACTTGAGCTGATATTGTGGGGTCATCCCACTTGGCCTTTGGTAAAAAATTTGTGGTCCTTGGGAACAAAATTGGGGGCTTTTGGCCACACACAATTTTCAGAGTTTTTGTAATTCCATGTCTTTTACAACAATTTATTTTTGGCCATTTGAAGTTAAGAAATTTTATTGCAGAAAAAATTCGTTCAGCTACCAACTAAAAAAAAACAGAATTGAGAAAAGGGAATTACAAAAGAGATTTTTTGAGAAGAATATGAACACTACTTGAAGATAAAAAAGAAAGATCATAGAAAATTAGAGAATATATGAAGATTACTCTGCTGCCAATCATCAAGAAGTTCACTATGTATAAAAAATGAAATTCTACCAGGCTGAATTACCAAATGAACTGTTGGACAAATGTGTCATTATCTAATTGTGGGAAAAATATGGAAATTTCGCAGGTCTTGTTGTTTAGGTATTTTGTTTCCACACCATTGCAAATAGTTTATTGTTGTCACAACCATCAAAAGAGAGTTGTTTTCCAGTATCAACTTTATGCCACCATTGAAACAACCAGCAAAAAAGAATTGGCACTTTGTTCATCTACATTTTAAGCTACTTGAGAGAAGTACTATAGTTATTGAAATCTAAGTTGTCCCCCACTTTGAAAATTAGCTGGATAATTTGGTGGGACCAAGGTCCAGGACTTTGTAATGAATATAAAAAAAATTAGTAATACTAAAATCTAAAGGACGCATCCCTTTACCTTCATGACTACTCAGTATTACCACAGGGATCATTGTATCGACTCATTCATTTGTTTATTAGTTAAATAATTATTTATCCTAAATGGATTTCAATTTGTTGTCTTTATGTTGGATATTTGATTGTATATGAACTATTCTTCATTACATTGGTATCGGTGACCAACTTGAGCTGATATTGTGGGCTCATCCCACTTCACCTTTGGTTAAAATTTTGTGGTCCTTGGCAACAAAATTGGGGGATTTCGGCCACACACAATTTTCAGAGTTTTTGTAATTCCAGGTCTTTTACAACAATTGGTTTTTTGGCCATTTGAAGTTAATAAATTCTATTGAAGAAAAAAATCATTCTGCTGCCAATTCAAAAAAAATAGACTTCAGAAAAGAGAATTGCAAAGGAGATTTTTTTACAACAATAAGAACACTACTTGAAGATAAAAAGCAAGACCATAGGAAATTAGAGAATCTATGAAGATTACTCTGCTTCCAATCATGAAGAAGTTCATTATGTATAAAAAATGAAATTCTAGCAGGTTGACTTACCTTATGAACTGTTGGACAAATGTGTCTTTATCTAATTGTGGGGAAAATATGGAAAATTCGTGGGTTCTATCCTTTAGAGATTTTGATGCCACACCCTTCGAAATAGTTTGTTGTTGTCACAACCATCAAAAGAGTGTTGGTTTCGAGTATCAACTCTAAGCCACAATTGCAACAACCACCAAAAAAGAGTTTTCACTTTGTTCATCTACATTTTATGCTACTGGAGAGAGGTACTGTAGTTATTCAAATCTAAGTTGTATCCCACTTTGAAAATTAACTGGATGATTTGGTAGGACCAAGGTCCAGGAATTTCTAATGAATCTAAAATACATAAATAGTAATAATAATATCTAAAGGACACAACCCAAGTTTACCTTCATGACTACTCAATACTACAACAGGGCTCATTGTATTAACTCTTTCATTTGTTTCTTAGTTATATAATTCTTTTCCCTATATAGATTTCAAGTTATTGTCTGTATGTTAGATATTTTCTTGTATATGAAATATTGTTCATTACATTGGTATCGGTGCCCATCTTGAGCTGATATTGTGGTGTCATCCCACTTCGCCTTTGGTCAAAATTTTGTGGTCCTTCACAACAAAATTAGGGGCTTTTGGCCACACATAATTTTCAGAGTTTTTGTAATTGAGGGTCTTTTACAACAATTTTTTTTTTGGGCATTTGAAGTTAAGAAATTCTATTGAGGAAAAAATCATTCTTCTACCAATTAAAAGAAACCAGAATTCAGAGAAGGGAATTACAAAAGAGGTTTTTTTAGAAAAATATGAACACCACTTGAAGATAAAAAGCAAGATCATAGAAAATTAGAGAATCTATGAAGATTACTCTACTTCCAATCATGAAGAAGTTCACTATGAATAGAAAATGAAATTCTAGCAGGCTGAATTACCTTATGAATTGTTGGACAAATGTGTCATTATCTAGTTGAGGGAAAAGTATGGAAAAATCATGGGTCCTGTCCTTTAGGTATTTTGATTCCACACCCTTCCAAATAGTTTGTTGTTGTCACAACCATCAAGAGAGTTGTTTTGTAGTATCAAATCTAAGCCACCATTGCATCAACAACAAAAAAAGAGTTTCCACTCTATTAATCAACATTTTAAGCTACTAGAGAGAGGTACTGTAGTTATTCAAATATAAGTTGTCTACCACTTTTAAAATTAGCTGTATTATTTGGAGGAACCAAGGTCCAGAACTTTGTAATGAATATAAAATACATAAATAGTAATAATAATATCTAAAGGACACAACCCTTTACCTTCATGACTGCTCAATACTACCACAGGGCTCATTGTATCAATTGTTTCATTGTTTATTATTTATATAATTATTTATCCTATATGGATTTCAAGTTGTTGTCCTTGTGTTGGATATTTTCTTGTATATGAACTATTGTTAATTACATTGGTATCGGTGACCAACTTGAGCTGATATTGTGGGTTCATCCCACTTCGCCTTTGTTCAAAATTTTGTTGTCCTTGGCAAGAAAATTGGGGGCTTTCGGCCACACACAATTTTAAGAGTTTTTGTAATTCCAGGTCTCTTACAGGAATTGGTTTTTTGACCATTTGAGGTTAAGAAATTCTATTGAAGAAAAAAAATAGAATTTAGAAAAGAGAATTACAAAAGAGATTTTTTTAGAAGAATATGAACACTACTGATAAGAAGAAAGATCATAGAAATTAGAGAATCTATGAATATTACTCTGCTTCCAATCATGAAGAAGTTCACTGTGTATAAAAATTGAAATTCTGGCAGGCTGAATTACCGTATGAACTGTTGGACAAATGTATCATTATCTAATTGTGGGAAAAATATGGAAAATGCGTGGGTCCTGTTGTTTATGGATTTTGATGCCATGCCCTTCAAAATAGTTTGTTGCTGTCACAACCATCAAAAGAGAGTTGGTTTCCAGTATCAACTCTAAGACACCATGGCAACAACCACCAAAAAAGAGTTGCCACTTTGTTCATCTATATTTTATGATACTAGAGAGAGGTACTGTAGTTATTCAAATCAAATTTGTCTCCCACTTTGAAAATTAGCTGGATGATTTGGTGGGATGAAGGTACAGGACTTTGTAATCAATATAAAATACATAAATAGTAATAATAATATCTAAATGACACAATGCTTTACCTTCATGACTACTCAATACTACCACACGACTCATTGTATTAACTCTTTCATTTGTTTATTAGTTATATAAGTATTTATCCAATATGGATTTCAAGTTGTTATCCTTATGTTGGATATTTTCTTGTATATGAAATATTGTTCATTATGGTGGTATCGGTGCCCAACTTAAGCTAATATTATTGGGTCATCCCACTTCGCCTTTGGTCAAAGTTCTGTGGTCAATGGCAAAAAAATTGGGGGCTTTTGGCCACACACAATTTTCAGAGTTTTTGTGATTCCAGGTCTTTTACAACAATTGGTTTTTTGTCCATTTCAAGTTAAGAAATTATATTGAAGAAAATAATCATTCTGTTGCCAATTCAAAAAAACCACAATTCAGAAAAGGGAATTACAAAAGAGATTTTTTGAGAAGAATATGAACACTACTTGACGATAAAAAGCAAGATCATAGAAAATTAGAGAATCTATGAAGACTACTCTACTGCCAATCATGAACAAGTTCATTGTGTATAAAAAATGAAATTCTTGCAGTCTTAGTTACCATATGAACTCTTGCACAAATGTGTCATTATCTAATTGTGGGAAAAATATGGAAAATTTGTGGGTCCTCTCCTTTAGGGATTTTGTTGCCACACCCTTAAAAATAGTTTGTTGTTTTCAGAACCATCAAAAGAAAGTTCTTTTCCAGTATCAACTCTAAGACACCATTGCAACGACCACCAAAAAAGTGTTGCCACATTTTTCATCTACATTTCAAGCTACTAGAGAGAGGTTCTATACTTATTCAAATCTAAACTGTCTCCCACTTTGAAAATTAGATGGATGATTTGGTGGGACCAATGTCCAGGACTTTGTAATGAATATAAAATACTTAAATAGTAATAATAATATCTAAAGGACACAACCCTTTACCTTCATCACTACTCAATACTGCCACAGGGCTCATTTTATTAACTCTTTCATTTGTTTATTAGTTATATAATTATTTATCCTATATTGATTTCAAGTTGTTGTCCTTATGTTGGATATTTTCTTGTATATGAAATATTGTTCATTATGGTGGTATCGGTGCCCAACTTAATCTAATATTATTGGGTCATCCCACTTCGCCTTTGGTCAAAGTTCTGTGGTCAATGGCAAAAAAATTGGGGGCTTTTGGCCACACACAATTTTCAGAGTTTTTGTGATTCCAGGTCTTTTACAACAATTTGTTTTTTGTCCATTTCAAGTTAAGAAATTCTATTGAAGAAAATAATCATTCTGTTGCCAATTCAAAAAAACCACAATTCAGAAAAGGGAATTACAAAAGAGATTTTTTGAGAAGAATATGAACACTGCTTGACGATAAAAACCAAGATCATAGAAAATTAGAGAATCTATGAAGACTACTCTGCTGCCAATCATGAACAAGTTCATTGTGTATAAAAAATGAAATTGTTGCAGGCTTAGTTACCATATGAACTATTGCACAAATGTGTCATTATCTAATTGTGGGAAAAATATGGAAAATTTGTGGGTCCTCTCCTTTAGGGATTTTGTTGCCACAGCCTTAAAAATAGTTTGTTGTTTTCAGAACCATCAAAAGAAAGTTCTTTTCCAGTATCAACTCTAAGACACCATTGCAACGACCACCAAAAAAGTGTTGCCACTTTTTTCATCTACATTTCAAGCTACTAGAGACAGGTTCTATACTTATTCAAATCTAAGTTGTCTCCCACTTTGAAAATTAGCTGGATGATTTGGTCGGACCAAGATCCAGGACTTTGTAATGAATATAAAATACTTAAATAGTAATAATAATATCTAAAGGACACAACGCTTTACCTGCATGACTACTCAATACTACCACAGTGCTCATTGTATCAACTCTTTCATTTCTTTGTTAGTTATATAATTATTTATCCTATCTGGATTTGAAGTTGTTGTCCTTATGTTGGAAATTTTCTTGTATATCAACTATTGTTAATTACATTGGTATCGGTGCCCAACTTGAGCTGATATTGTGGGGTCCTCCTACCTGGCCTTTGGTAAAAATTTTGTGGTCCTTGGCAACAAAATTGGGGGCTTTTGGCCACACACAATTTTCAGAGTTTTTGTAATTCCAGGTCCTTTACAACAATTGGTTTTTTGGGGCATTTGATGTTAAGAAATTCTATTGAGGAAAAAAATCGTTGTGTTGTCAATTCAAAAACTACAAAATTCAAAAACAGGAATTACAAAAGAGATTTTTTGAGAAGAATATGAACACTACTTGAACATGAAAGGAAAGATCATAGCAAATTAGAGAATCTATGGAGATTAGTCTACTACCAATCATGAAGAAGTTCATTGTGTCTAAAAAATGAAATTCTGGCAGGGTAAATTACCCTATGAACTGTTGGACAAATGTGTCATTATCTAATTGTGGGAAAAATATGGAAAATTCATGGGTCTTGTCCTTTACGGATTTTGCTGCCACACACTTCCAAATACTTTGTTGTTGTCACAACCATCAAAAGAGAGTTGTTTTCTAGTATGAACTCTAAGACACTATTGCAACAACCACCAAAAAAGAGTTTTCACTTTGTTCATCTACATTTTAAGCTACTGGAGAGAGGTATTGTTGTTTTTCAAGTCTAGGTTGTGTGCCACTTTGAAAATTAGCTGGACGATTTGCTGGGACTAGGGTCCAGGACTTTGTAATGAATATAAAATACATAAATATTAATAATAATATCTAAAGGACACAACCCTTTATCTTCATGACTACTCAATACTACCACAAAGCTCATTGTATCAACTAATTCATTTGTTTATTAGTTATATAATTATTTATCCTATATGGATTTCAAGTTGTTGTCCTTGTGTTGGATATTTTCTTGTAGATGAACTATTGTTCATTACATTAGTATTGGTGCCCAACTTGCGCTGATATTGTGGGGTGATCCCAGTTGGCCTTTGGTCAAAATTTTGTCATCCTTGGCAACAAAATTGGGGGCTTTTGGCTACACACAATTTTTAGAGTTTTTGTAATTCTCTGTCTTTTACAACAATTGGTTTTTTGGCCATTTGAACTTAAGAAATGCTATTGAAGAAAAAAATTATTCTGTCGCCAGTTCAAAAAAACCATATTTTAGAAAATGGAATTACAAAATTGATTTTTTTAGAAGAATATGAACACTACTTGAAGAGAAAAGGAAAGATCAAAATTAGAGAATCTATGAAGATTACTTTGCTTCCAATCATGAACAAATTCACTATGTATAAAAAATGAAATTCTGGAAGGCTGAATTACCCTATGAACTGTTGGACAAATTTCTGATTATCTAATTGTGGAAAAAATATGGAAAAATCATGCGTCCTGTCCTATAGGGATTTTGCTGCCACACCCTTCCAAATAGTTTGTTGTTGTCACAACCATCAAAAGAGAGTTGTTTTGTAGTATCAACTCTAATCCACCATTGCAACAAGCACCAAAAAAGTGTTGCCACTTTGTTCATCAACATTTTAAGCTACTTGAGAGAGGTTCTGTAGTTGTTCAAATCTAAGTTGTCTCCCACTTTGAAAAATAGCTGGATGATTTGGTGGGACCAAGGTCCAGAACTTTGTAATGAATATAAAATACATAAATAGTAATAATAATATCTAAAGGACACAACCCTTTACCTTCATGACTACTCAATACTACCATCGGGCTCATTCTATGAACTCTTTCATTTGTTTATTAGTTATATAATTATTTATCCTAAATGGATTTCAAGTTGTTGTCCTTACGTTCAATATTTTATTGTATATGAACTATTGTTCATTACGTTGGTATCGGTGCCCAAATTGAGCTGATATTGTGGGGTCATCCCACTTGGGCTCTAGTCAAAATTTTATGGTCCTTGGCAACAAAATTGGGATCTGTTGGCCACACACAATTTTTAGAGTTTTGGTAATTCCAGGTAAGTTTACAACAGTTGGTTTTTTGGCCATTTGATGTTAAGAAATTCTATTGAAAAAAAAAAATCATTCTGCTGTCAATTCAAAAACTGCAGAATTCAGAAAAGGGAATTACAAAAGAGATGTTTTGAGAAGAATATGAACATTACTTGAAGATAAAAATCAATATCATAGCAAATTAGAGAATCTATCAAGATTACTCTGCTACCAATCATGAAGAAGTTCATTGTGTATAAAAATTGAATTTCTGGCAGGCTGAATTACCCTATGAATTGTTGGACAAATGTGTCTTTATCTAATTGTGGGAAAAATATGGAAAATTCATGGGTCTTGTACTTTAGGGATTTTTCCACCACACCCTTCCAAATAGTTTGTTGTTGTCACAACCATCAAATGAGAGTTTATTTCCAGTATCAACTCCAAGCCACCATGGAAACAACCTCCAAAAAAGAGTTTCCACTTTGTTCATCTACATTTTAAGCTATTGGAGAGAGGTACTGTAGTTATTAAAATATAAGTTTCCTCGCACTTTGAAAATTAGCTGGATGATTCTATGGGACCAGGGTCCAAGACTTTGTAATAAATATAAAATACATAAATAGTAATAATAATATCTAAAGGACACAACCCTTTACCTTCATGACTACTCAATACTACCACAGAGCTCATTGTATCAACTCATTCATTTGTTTATTAGTTAT
Source organism: Pseudotsuga menziesii (assembly GCA_001517045.1). Taxonomy (NCBI): domain Eukaryota; kingdom Viridiplantae; phylum Streptophyta; class Pinopsida; order Pinales; family Pinaceae; genus Pseudotsuga; species Pseudotsuga menziesii. Next base: position 168,659 of record LPNX010827187.1, read on the forward strand.
ATAAATATGTATCCTATATGGATTTCAAGTTTTTTTTCCTTATGTTGGATATTTTCTTGTATATGAACTATTTTTCATTACATTGGTGTTGGTGCCCAACTTGAGCTGATATTGTGGGGTCATCCCACTTGTCCTTTGGTCAAAATTTTGTGGTCCTTGCCAACAAAATTTGGGGCTTTTGGCCACACACAATTTTCATAGCTTTTGTAATTCTAGGTATTTTACAACAATTGGTTTTCTGGCCATTTGATGTTAAGAAATTCTATTGAATAAAAAAATCATTCTGCTGTCAATTCAAAAACTACAAAATTCAGAAAAGGGAATTACAAAAGATATTTTCTGAGAAGAATATGAACGCTACCTGAATATAAAAAGCAACATCATACAAATTAGAGAATCTATGAAGATTAATCTGCTGTCAATCATGAAGAAGTTCACTGTGTATAAAAATTGAATTTCTGGCATGATGAATTACCCTATGAACTGTTGGACAAATGTGTCATTATCTAATTGTGGGAAAAATATGGAGAATTCATGGGTTTTGTCCTGTAGCGATTTTTCTGCCACACCCTTCCAAATAGTTTGCTCTTGTCACAACCATCAAAAGAGAGTTGTTTTCCAGTATCAACTCTAAGCTACCACTACAACATCCACCAAAAAAGAGTTGCCACTTTGTTCATCTACATTTTAAGCTACTGGAGAGAAGTATTGTAGTTATTCAAATCTAAGTTGCCTCCCACTTTGAAAATTAGTTGGATGATTTGGCGGGACCAAGGTCTAGGAATTTGTAATGAATATAAAATACATACATAGTAATAATAATATCTGAAGGACACAACGCTTTACCTTCATGACTACACAGTACTACCATAGGGATCATTGTATCAATTGTTTCATTTGTTTATTAGTTATATAATTATTTATCCTATATGGATTTCAAGTCGTTGTCCTTATGTTGGATATTTTCTTGTATATGGACTATTGTTCATTACATTGGTATCGGTCCGCAACTTGAGCTGATATTGTGGGGTCATCCCACTTGGCCTTTGGTCAGACTTTTGTGGTCCTTGGAAAATAAATTGGGGGCTTTTGGCCACACACAAGTTTCAAAGTTTTTGTAATTCCAGGTCTTTTACAAAATGGTTTTTTTGGGAATTCGAACTTAAGAAATTCTATTGAAGAAAAAAGTCATTCTACTGTCAATTAAAAAACTACACAATTCAGAAAAAGGAATTACAGAAGAGATTTTTTGAGAAGAATATGAACACTACTTGAAGATAAAAAGCAAGATCATGGAAAATTACAGAATCAATGAAAATTACTCTGCTGCCAATAATGAACAAGTTCGTTGTGTATAAAAAATCAAATTATGGTAGGCTAAATTGCCCTTTGAACTATTGGACAAATGTGTCATTATCTAATTGTGGGAAAAATATGGAAAATTCATGGGTCTTGTCCTTTATGGATTTTTCTACCACACCCTCCCAAATAGTTTGTTGTTGTCACAACCATCCAAACGGAGTTGTTTTCCAGTATCAACTTTAAGCGACCATTCCAACAATTACCAAAAAAGTGTTGCCACTTTGCTCATCTAAATTTAAGCTACTAGAGAGAGTCATTGTAGTTATTAAAATCTAAGTTGCCTCGCACTTTGAAAATTAGCTGGATGATTTGGTGGGACCGGGGTTGCGGAATTTGTCATGAATATAAAATACATAAATAGTAATAATAATATCTAAAGGACATAACCCTTTAGATTCATGACTACTCAATACTACCACAGGGCTCATTGTATCAACTCATTCGTTTGTTTATTAGTTATATATTTATTTATCCTATATGGATTTCAAGTTGTTTTCCTTAGGTTGGATAGTTTCTTTTATATGAACTATTGTTCATTACATTGTTTTTGGTTCAAAACTTGAGCTGATATTGTGGGGTCATCCCACTTGACCTCTGGTCAAAATTTTGTCGTCCTTAGCAACAAAATTGGGGGCTTTTGGCTAGACACAATTTTCAGAGTTTTTGTAATTCTATGTATTTTACAACAATTGATTTTTTGGCCATTTGATGTTAAGAGATTCTATTGAAAGAAAAAATCATTATGGTGTCAATTCAAAAACTACATAATTCAGAAAAGGGAATTACAAAAGAGATTTTTTGAGAACAATATAAACACTACTTGAATATAAAAATCAATATCATAGCAAATTAGAGAATCTATGAAGATTACTTTGGTTCCAATCATGAATAAGTTCACTGTGTATAAAAATTGAATTTCTAGTAGGATGAATTACCCTATGAATTGTTGGACAAATGTGTCATTATCTAATTGTGGGAAAAATATGGAGAGTTCATGGGTCTTGTCCTTGAGGGATTTTTCCACCACACCCTTCCAAATAGTTTTCTCTTGTCACAACCATCAAAAGAGAGTTGTTTTCCAGTATCAACTCTAAGCCACCATTGCAACAACCACCAAAAAAGAGTTTCCACTTTGTTCATCTACATTTTAAGCTACTGGAGAGAAGTACTGTAGTTATTCAAACCTAAGTTTCCTCACAATTTCAAAATTAGCTAGATGATTTGGTGGAACCAGGGTCCAAGAATTTGTAATGACATAATATCTAAAGGACATAACCGTTTACCTTCATGACTAATCAATACTACTAGAGGGTTTATTGTGTCAACTCATTCATTTGTTTATTAGTTATATAATTATTTATCCTATATGGATTTGCAGTTGTATTCCTTATGTTGGATATTTTCTTGTATATGAACTATTGTTCATTACATTGGTATCCGTGCCCAACTTGAGCTGATATTGTGGGGTCATCCCACTTGCCCTTGGGTCAAAATTTCGTGGTCCTTGGAAACCAAATTGGGGGATTTTGGCCACACACAATTTTCATAGTTTTTTTAATTCCAGGTCTTTTACAACAATTGGTTTTTTGGCCATTTGATGTTAAGAAATTCTATTGAAGAAAAAAATCATTCAGCTACCAATTCAGCAAAACCACAATTTAGAAAAGCGAATTACAAAAGAGATTTTTCTAGAAGAATATGAACACTACATGAAGATAAAAATAAAGATTATAGAAAATTAGAGAATCTATGAAGATTACTCTGCTTCCAATCATGAAGAAGTTCACTGTGTATAAAAAAAGAAATTCTCGGAGGTTGAATTACCCTATGAATTGTTGGACAAATGTGTCATTATCCAATTGTGGGAAAAATATGGAAAGTTCGTGGGTCATGTCCTTTAGGGATTTTGATGCCACACCCTTCAAAATAGTTTGTTGTTATCACAACCATCAAAAGAGAGTTGTTTTCCAGTATCAACTCTAAGCCACCATTACAACAACAAACAAAAAAGAGTTTCCACTTTGTTCATCTACATTTTAAGCTACTGGAGAGAACTACTGTAGTTATTCAAATCTAAGTTGTCTCCCACTTTGAAAATTAGCTGGATGATTTGGTGAGACCAAGGGTAGGGACTTTGTAATGATTCTAAAATACATAAATAGTGAAAATAAATTCTGAAGGAAACAACCCCTTACCTTCATGACTACACAATAGAACCACGGGGCTCATTGTATCAATTCTTTCATCTGTTTATTAGTTATATAATTATTTATCCTATATGGATTTCAAGTTTTTGTCCTTATGCTGGGTATTTTCTTGTATATGAACTATTGTTCATTACATTGATATCGGTGCCCAACGTGAGCTAATACTCTCGGGTCATCCCACTTGGACTTTGGTCAAACATTTGTGGTCCTTGGCAACAAAATTGGGGTCTTTTGGCCACACACAATTTTCAAAGTTTTTGTAATTCCGGGTCTTTTACAACAATTGGTTTTTTGGGCATTCGAAGTTAAGAAATTCTATTCAAGAAAAAAAGCATTCTGCTGTCAATTAAAAAACTACAGAATTCAGAAAAGGGAATTACAAAAGAGATTTTTTGAGAAGAATATGAACACTACTTGAACATAAAAAGCAAGATCATAGCAAATTAGAGAATCTATGAAGATTACTCTACTGCCAATAATGAACAAGTTCGCTATGTATAAAAAATGAAATTCTGGTAGGCCGAATTACCCTTTGAATTGTTGGACAAATGTGTCATTATCTAATTGTGGGAAAAATATGGAAAATTCATGGGTCTTGTCCTTTAGGGATTTTTCTGCCACACCCTTCCAAATAGTTTGTTGTTGTCACCACCGTCCAAACGGAGTTGTTTTCCAGTATCAAATCTAAGTCACCATTCCAACAATGACCAAAAAAGAGATGCCACTTTGCTCATCTAAATTTAAGCTACTAGAGAGAGTCACTGTAGTTATTAAAATCTAAGTTGCCTCGCACTTTGAAAATTAGATGGATGATTTGGTGGGACCGGGGTCAGGGACTTTGTCATGAATATAAAATACATAAATAGTACTAATAATATCTAAAGGACACAACCCTTTAGCTTCATGACTACTCAATACTACCATAGGCCTCATTGTATCAACTCATTCGTTTGTTTATTAGTTATATAATTATTTATCCTATATGGATTTCAAGTTGTTTTCCTTAGGTTGGATAGTTTCTTTTATATGAACTATTGTTCATTACATTGTTTTTGGTTCCAAACTTCAACTGATATTGTGGGGTCATCCCACTTGACCTCTGGTCAAAATTTTGTTCTCCTTAGCAACAAAATTGGGGGCTTTTGGCCAGACACAATTTTCAGAGTTTTTGTAATTCTATGTCTTTTACAACAATTGATTTTTTGGCCATTTGATGTTAAGAAATTCTATTGAAGGAAAAAATCATTATGCTGTCAATTCAAAAACTACAAAATTCAAAAAAGGGAATTACAAAAGAGATTTTTTGAGAACAATATAAACAGTACTTGAATATAAAAAGCAATATCATAGCAAATTAGAGAATCTATGAAGATTACTTTGGTTCCAATCATGAATAAGTTCACTGTGTATAAAAATTGAATTTCTAGTAGGATGAATTACCCTATGAATTGTTGGACAAATGTGTCATTATGTAATTGTGGGAAAAATATGGAGAGTTCATGGGTCTTGTCCTTGAGGGATTTTTCCACCACACCCTTCCAAATAGTTTGCTCTTGTCACAACCATCAAAAGAGAGTTGTTTTCCAGTATCAACTCTAAGCCACCATTGCAACAACCACGAAAAAAAAGTTGCCACTTTGTTCATCTACATTTTAAGCTACTCGAGAGAAGTACTGTAGTTATTCAAATCTAAGTTGCCTCACAATTTCAAAATTAGCTGGATGATTTGGTGGAACCAGGGTCCAAGAATTTGTAATGAATATAAAATACATAAATAGTAATAATAATATCTAAAGGATGCAACCATTTACCTTCATGACTAATCAATACTACTAGAGGGTTCATTGTATCAACTCAGTCATTTTTTTATTAGTTATATAATTATTTATCCTATATGGATTTGAAGTTCTCTTCCTTATGTTGGATATTTTCTTGTATATGAACTATTGTTCATTCCATTGGTATCGGTGCCCAACTTGAGCTGATATTGTGGGGTCATCCCACTTGCCCTTTGGTAAAAATTTTATGGTCCTTGCAAGCCAAATTGGGGGCTTTTGGCCACACACAATTTTCATAGTTTTTTTAATTCCAAGTCTTTTACAACAATTGGTTTTTTTGCCATTTGATGTTAAGAAATTCTATTGAAGAAAAAAATCATTCAGTTGCCAATTCAACAAAACTACAATTTAGAAAAGGGAATTACAAAAGATATTTTTTTAGAAGAATATGAACACTACATGAAGATAAAAAGCAAGACTATAGAAAATTAGAGAATCTATGAAGATTACTCTGCTGTCAATCATGAAGAAGTTCAATGTGTATAAAAAATGAAATTCTCGGAGGCTGAATTACCCTATGAATTGTTGGACAAATGTCTCATTATCTAATTGTGGGAAAAATATGGAAACTTCGTGGGTCATGTCCTTTAGGGATTTTGCTGCCGCCCTTCAAAATAGTTTGTTGTTATCACAACCATCAAAAGAGAGTTGTTTTCCAGTATCAACTCTAAGCCACCATTACAACAACCAACAAAAAACATTTTCCACTCTGCTCATCTACATTTTAAGCTACTGGAGAGAACTACTGTAGTTATTCAAATCTAAGTTGTCTCCCACTTTGAAAATTAGCTGGATGATTTGATGAGACCAAGGGCAGGGACTTTGTAATGATTCTAAAATACATAAATATTGAAAATAAATTCTGAAGGACACAACCCTTTACCTTCATGACTACACAATACAACCACAGGGCTCATTATATCAATTCTTTCATCTGTTTATTAGTTATATAATTATTTATCCTATATGGATTTCAAGTTTTTGTCCTTATGCTAGGTATTTTCTTGTATATGAACTATTGTTCATTACATTGATATCGGTGCCCAACTTGAGCTGATATTCTGGGGTCATCCCACTTGGCCTTTTGTCAAACATTTGTGGTCCTTGGCAACAAAATTGGGGTCTTTTGGCCACACACAATTTTCAAAGTTTTTGTAATTCCAGGTCTTTTACAACAATTGGTTTTTTGGGCATTCGAAGTTAAGAAATTCTATTCAAGAAAAAAATCATTCTCCTGTCAATTAAAAACCTATAGAATTCAGAAAAGGGAATTACAAAAGAGATTTTTTGAGAAGAATATGAACACTACTTGAAGATAAAAAGCAAGATCATAGCAAATTAGAGAATCTATGAAGATTACTCTACTGCCAATAATGAACAAGTTCACTGTATATAAAAAATGAAATTCTGGCGTGCTGAATTACCCTTTGAATTGTTGGACAAATGTGTCATTATCTAATTGTGGGAAAAATATGGAAAATTCATGGGTCTTGTCCTTTAGGGATTTTTCTGCCACACCCTTCCAAATAGTTTGCTGTTGTCACAACCATCCAAATAGAGTTGTTTCCAGTATCAACTCTAAGCCACCATTGCAACAAGCACCAAAAAATATTTGCCACTTTGTTGATATACATTTTAAGCTACTGGAGAGAGGTACTGTAGTTATTCAAACGTAAGTTGTCTCCCACTTTGAAAATTAACTGGATGATTTGGTGTAACAAGGGTCTAGGACTTTGTAATGAATATAAAATACATAAATAGTAATAATAATATCTAAAGGACACAACCCTTTACCTTCATGACTACTCAATACTGCCATAGGGCTCATTGTATCGACTCATTCATTCGTTTATTAGTTATATAATTATTTATCCTTATGTTGGATGTTTTGTTGTATATGAACTGTTGTTCATTACATTGGTGTCAGTGCCCAACTTGAGCTGATATTGTGGGGTCATCCCAATTGGCCTTTCGTCAAAATGTTGTTGTCCTTGGCAAAACAATTGGGGGCCTTTGGCCACACACAATTTTTAGAGTTTTTGTGATTCTAGGTCGTTTACAACAATTGGATTTTGGCCATTTGAAGTTAAGAAATTATATTGAAGTGAAAAATCATTCTACTGCCAATTAGAGAATCGATGATGAATCTATGAAGAAAAAAACAGAATTCAGAAAAGGGAATTACAAAAGAGATTTTTTTAGAAGAATATGAACACTACTTGAAGATAAAAAGAAAGATCATAGCAAATTAGAGATTCTATGAAGATTACTCAGCTTCCAATCATGAAGAAGTTCACTGCGGATAAAAAATGAAATTATGGCAGGCTAAATTACTTTATGAACTGTTGGACAAATGTGTCGTTATCTAATTGTGGGGAAAATATGGAAAATTCATGGGTCCTGTCCTTTAGGGATTTTTGCTGCCACACCCTTCAAATAGTTAGTTGGTGTTACAACCATCAAAAGAGAGTTGTTTTCCAGTATCAACTCTAGGCGACCATTGCAACAACCACAAAAAAAGAGTTGCCACTTTGTTCATCTACATTTTAAGCTACTGGAGAGAGGGTGATTTAGTATGAATTACTAGGTGTGTTATGTTTTCAATGATTTTTCCATTTGTGAGCTCGCTGGTCAAAGAGCATGCCTTTGTGAAGAGTTTGTTAGAATTTCCACATGGATATCAGTAGATAATTCTGAGCCAACTATATTGTCGAGACACATATAGACCATCCTGCTCTACTGGGAATATTTACCCTTTATAGATCAACTATATTGTCGAGACACATTTATACCATCGTGTTGAACTTTTACATGGGTGGACACATCGAAGGAGAGGCTACTACATCATAAAATGTCTAGAAAAAGTATCGATGATACAAGACAAGGCACATCTAAAGAGTATTTGATATAAGAAACGTTAGCAGAACTAACATGTAGAAAATGCCCTTGATTTATAGTTATTGCATGTAACGAGAACGCTGCACACTATCGTTCAGGCTATCATTTATTATAGACAAGCTCCGGGCATAATCCACAAGAGGGCTAGTCCAAAAAGGAATAAGCAAAGACATAGAAAATTATTGGCGCACTTATCGGCGGACACAACACATATGGGTTGTTATCCAAAATTCACTATTATAACCAGTAAAAATTTATCCATTCACAGTAAATCAATAAACTTACAAGGGATTTTGTAAGGAAAGAAAGTGATGTTGACGTCAGAGGTGAAGAATTCGTGTCTCGCCTCTTCAAGAGCCTCCATGTTCTCTCCATTTTTTTTTATACATTGTAGCTATGGCAATTAAAAATTGAAATAGCAATTAAATGGAAATTAAGTTCTCTCAATCTCTCAATGGGTATTACCAATATCCATATCCATAACTCACCAAACCCTCCTATGTTTGGTGCCCTCCCTCTCTTGGACAATGCTATCTAGAAATTAGGGGCAGGGTTGTGGAAGCAGGTGGGTCTCTTCTTTCTTTTTAAGTGTCCGAATTATGTTACCTTACCAAATTATTCTCAGTTTGTGGGAGTCCAAATTATGTCTGGATTGGCCTTATTCAGGAAGATTCTGCAGTTGCTTCACCCGTGATAAACTTATAATTACCTTAGGTCCCTATATTCTCTTTGTTTTACTCATTAAATCCCTTTGATGAACGTCAATGCTGCTAGTGGTTAATTTGCTATTGATGGTAGTGGATGTGTACTTTGCTTTGCCCCTAGTATAGGAGTTTGCATATTAGAGTCACTGCCTCCGCCTTAATGGTTTATCCGCTTACTGGAATGCTGCAAACAGACATGCTATTTGGTGTGAATGAGCAGGTTGTTCAGGAAAATCCACCATCTTCCATGAATGTCGTTTCCCTAGAGGTGGGTGGAGACACTAGAGAGTTGTTTGATACACTAACTAGTTGGGTCGAGCTACAAATGCAAATAGATTTTTTTTGTTTCTTTATATATATATGATTATTTTATTATATTAATTATATAGATTTTTTTGTTTATTTTGATTTATTTGATTATTCTATTATATAAATTATGTTAATTGGTTAGATATGTAAGTAAAGGTAGGTTCAGGATAGCGAGTAAGTAGGAGGTAGGTTTTCTTAGATGTATGGCTTGGATGGTTAGTGAGCTAGAGAGAGAAGAGATAGGGATATAACCCCAACACCCAGCTTAGGGGATAGGACTTATTACCCCACCCAATAGAAGTAGGGGATATGGATTATAACCTCATAGCTTAAGGGATAGGAATTATCCGCCTATAAAATCATGAGTAAGAACTAGGGAATATAAGTGCATAAATGACCTTTTCAAACTACTTCAAAGGGATATAATAATTATCACATAAGCTGTTTACTTTTATAAATGGAGTAGTTTACAAAATTGACGATTTGGCCTGAAAATCAGTCATCATTGCCACTTCTCGTGCAAATCCTCGACTTTAAACGGTAAAAAAATCTGATCAATACTCTTCGAAATCGCATCCAGCGACAAACATAGATGCGGGCCCTACATCCCCTCGAAAAGCAATCATTCGAACGCGCCTCCTACAAATATAATTACCAAATGCATCCAATGCATGGCCAAAAAAACATGCCAGCTTCGGATGTGTGTGTTGAAGGTATCTTTCGACCCCTACTCTACAATGACATCTTCAACAAGTAAACCTTCTTGCAAAGTTTAATCACTTCTTCTAATGTCTGCTTCAGTTTTCCTTTGGAGCGTGTGAGGAATGTCGATGTGTAAAAACCAATGACCTTTTCAAATAGTGGAATTGCATCACGATTCTCATGCTTTTCCCAGCCTGAAAGCTCAAAATTCATATGGTTATGAGAGCATAGGCTGGAGATGGTGATAATTGTGAATGTAGAGTGGAAGCAGTAACTCTAGTAGCATTAAAACCTGTAAAAAGCCATAACAATGTCTGGTTATTGATTGGAGTGATGAACACGATCAAAGTGGCTAGAACCACACCTTTGAAGCGCTCTGATTTATCACTACGAGATCCTGAGCCGACCTATCTTCTTCAAAAATAGGGTATCAAGTGCAAAAACGTGGGAGCAAGGGTCAAACGATACCTTTAGCCCATAGATCCGAAGTTGATGTGTTTTTTTGGCCATGCAATATTGGATGAATTTGGTAAGTCTATGTGGAGGAGGCACATTCGAATGACTATTTATTTAGGGGATGTAGGGCTATGATGCTTCTCGGTATGTATCAGTATGGTACTAGTTCTAGTGCCTAATTCATAATTAATGACATAGGAACTTAATATTCCTTTGGAACACACTTAACCGGGTTTGCTAATTCAATGGTGTAGTAGGGATAAAGATGGTTAAGAGAAAATTCATGCAACTGTTTTGTTGGATCTATGAATATTGAGGTGGATGACACCAATTTTACTAATATTAGGTAGACAATTTATAAAATTTACACTTCATTGTCAAATTTGCAATTTTCCATGATACAATTAAAAATGACTAACATAAATGACTAATTCATATTCTTCTAGCTAGTCATTTTTTATGTCGTGACTAAATTAGTCGTTTATGTTAGTCATTTTTAACTCTATCACTTATTATCTATTCATATTCGTTAAATGGTGACTAAATTAGTCATTTATATTTGGGTCAATCAAACAAGATTATCAAGGCTTCACAACTCTTTATATACCACAGGGTCCAACAGTAAAATGTGACAAGGAGGATTGGGATCGTACCCTTTCCTGAATACTCAACTACCTAGATGACACATACGTAGTAATCTCTCCGAGTTCTATTCTATGTGTATTGCGATTCCAAGATGACCAAAAGATTAACCTAGTCGTTCACAGGAATCCTAAGAGGGTATCCTAATATACACTAGGTACAGGGGAGCTCAAATCTGTAGTGGTGTTGTCTAATGCACAAACGCTTGACAAGAGCCTTCGGATATACTACTAAGTATGAGAAGTACTTTTCTATATACTCAAAGGCACGTGAAAAAACATTTGATATACGAGTTGGTATGTGGAAGAACTACAAGCCCTCGGGATGCAGTCTGAGCAATAAATGACAGTGCCCACGCTTAAAGACGATGAAACACATCTCTAACTTACACATAGTTACTAAATGATTTTAATCCTAAGCAGCGTTAATTTTATCTTATGCGGTTAAGTGGATACATGAAGTGTAGAAGGGAAATGTAAAAAGAATGCAATTCCTAGCTACATGGCGATGGACATTTCTCTTTTGATTAAAGCTAGCTAAGGTAGGGAAAGAGGTTTTTGTTAAAGAAGACAAAACTCATAGATATAAGAAATCAAAGTTCTTGTCAAAGCTAACTATGAAGCTTTAAATACCAACATCGCTCAGAACTCTTCAAAAGACTCCATTTATTCAGAAATCAAAAGGAAGATGACAAACATCCAAACAACTAAAAAACACTCAAGAATTGCTACAAATCTACAAAAATGCAACCAATACTCAATGATAGAGGGTGGAGGAAGGGTTTGGAGATCAAATCTAACTAACTAAATAAACTTAAAAGATATGTTAATGTGATTAGGGTTGGAAAGACTAAAACAACAGGTGGGGGATGTCAACAATGAATAGTCTTGAGATACCAATAACATATGAAGAATTCAAATACTATTAGATATAATGTAAAAAAAAATTAAAATGCAGGATGAAAGTACCATTTTAATGTTTACCCATTTGAACATATTGTTCGTGTATTCGAAGCATCAATAGGTTCACGGAGATCTCGTGTGGTTGGAAATGCATTAGAGTAGACTAAGAAGCATTTGATACAATAGAGGAACGGTAACGAACATACATAAGATAATAATTAAATAATTAAATAGTTAATAGTTAAGTTTATTAATTTATTATGAAAGGAGACATCTCCTCAACATCAAGTCCAAGCCATATTTAAGGCCAATACATCATTGTAATGTTTTTATCTATTCTATCATCAATACAAATATATTATTGTTATGGGTTATTTGGTTTACCAAATCTTTTGGTGAATTCATTGTGTGAGCGAACATTTATTCAGCTCATTTGGTATCACAACTCGTTTGTGATGCAAGCCTTTGGCCATATCGTGATTTTTAATCATCATCCTAGGGAGTCTTTAAAATTATTGTCTTTGACCAAGTAAAAGAAGAAAATAAAGTCAAAAAAAAGAAAGAAGAAAAGAGAAAGAGAGAGAGAGAGAGAAGAAGAAGGAAGATGATGCCATAAAAAAATGAAGGTAAAAAAAAAGTAAAAATAAAAGAGTAAAACCACAAGTGGTTTTTCCACCCACTATTTTGTTTTAATAAGTGGTTTTTTAATTCTAGGGTTTAAACCATAATTCCCACTCCATTCATAAAAAGTATATATATCAATAAAATTATTAGTAATAATAAAATTTATTATTGTTATTTATTTTTTCAAAAAAAATCGACCCAATTCACAAAAATTATATATACTATATATTATTTTTAAATAATAAGAGGTAATATATTATATTTGTTATTATTAATAATTTTTTAATAATAACAGTAATTAATAATAATAATAATAATAATAATTACTTAATAATAATTATTTAATAATTGTGTTATTTCCAATTATTACTTTATAGAAAAATGAAAAAGAATAATCAAAGAAGCAAAATAAAAGAAGACAGAAAATCAAGACTATATATCGTAGAAGAAGCCAAAATCAAAAGAGAACTCATCAAAAAATCGAAAGCCAACTATCATAAAAAAGTCACAGACTATGGAAGTTGGTTTGCGACTACAAATAGAGAAAATAGAAGCCAAGTTAAAGTGCTTTCAAAGAGACAACAAATATTTACCCGACAGGAATAAAAATTTGGAAGTAGTAATTGAAATACATAAGATAGAAGAAAAGTACAAGTAAAAAAACATTTCCAGCGAAAAAAATCATATAGAAAAATTATATGCGCAAATTGAAGACTTAAAAGATGAAAATGATTTCAATCAAAGATTGAAAAATCAAGATATAAAAAAAGAAATAAATAATTACGAAGTGGAAATAATATGCTTGAACAAAATCATTAGCAACAAGGATGAAGAACTAACACATATAGGGCATAAATTAGAATGCCAAGAATCAAAGGTCGTCCAATGTCAAAAACAGATAAAAGTTATTCAACAAAACAATGTCGACTCTAAAAAGGAATAGAAACTGGAGATCACAAAGAGTAATAAACCACTATCCAACAATTTCGAAGACATTTTCAGATTAAGAAATCATAATAAGACACTAGTCACAAAAATTAAAAAGTTGAAAAATAGTCGGAAGACAAAAAAATCTACGGAAGATATTGAAGGAAAAATTCTAGACAATCAGGAAGAAAATAGCTACATGAGAGGTCATAACGAAGATCTTAAGGAACAATTTAAGAAATCTGAAGATGACAGAAAATTGAAAGTAGAATTGATTAAAAAGTTTCAAAAAGATAACATGCAGTTATAAAACAAGTTGGAAAAGATACATAATGAAACCTTAAAACATCAAGGGGCTAAAATAGAACTTCCAGTGCAGATCACTGCTCAAAATATGACACTCATAAAAGAAAATAACATTGTGAAAATTCCCTATCGACACGCCAACCATAAAAACCCTTATCCTAAAAAGTGGGAACTGTTAAGCTAATGGTACCAATATGATCAAAGCTCCTAACAATAGATCCGTATGGAATGCCAACAGTCCACAACAAATCAATTTGGGATGGATTGATTCATCCACATATCGAAATTTATGCTCAACTCTTAGCAGTTCATATCGACACATTTTGTAAGCTATGACGCCACAAAAAATGATGCAGAAACATCATACCGCTTTGAGGACAAAGCCTTTCTAAGAGAGTGGCAATGCAACGAATATACATAAGATAATAATTAAATAATTAAATAATTAATAGTTAGGTTAATTAATTTATCATGAAATGATGCACCTCCTCAACATCAAGTGTCCAAGCCATATTTAAGGCCAATACATCATTGTAATCTTTTTATCTATTCTATCATCAATACAAATATATTATTATTATGGCTTATTTGGTTTACCAAATCTTTTGGTGAATTCATTATGTGAGCGAATATTTATTCGGCTCAGGAACCATAAAACACTATGAACCCTTGGAAAACTAATTTGGGACAGCGTAGACCAAATCTTGGCTCTGGACCAACCTCTGGCAAGTAAAAACATTCTAATGTGAAGCTCCAAGAGATTAATGTCTTTTCAAAAACCCTATGAAACTCATTAATCTCACCATCGAGGTGTAGGGAAGGGATTAAATCTTGAACAAACGTGTGGTGCTGGTTGTACTGCCGAATTGCTACTAGGATATGTTTAAATGTCAACCAGAGGTACAAATTAATTGCATGACCCAAATCTTTACAAATTAAATGACTATGAATCCAACCATGGATATCATTAAATGGGAAAACACATAACCTATGCTTTAGATCTTCAAAGCATTTTATATACCAAGCCTATAATATAAGTCAAACCTTGCTTCAAAACCACTCCATCTATCGTATACACTTATGCTAGAACCTTTGTGGAGTTGGGTTTGGGACATAATGCCATCATGGGTTATGGCTAGATCTATACCTCTTCCATGGTAAATTATGAATATGTTCTTGTTACAAATGCTTATACCTTAGCGCCGAGTTAGGTTAAGGTATTGGGAAGGGTTTTTAATCATAACATAGAACTAGGAATATGAAGATTAAAATCATATAATCTTATTAAAACCATATCACATGCTTAGTGGGATATGTATTATAAGATATAAATCATGCCTAAAATCATATGAGATAGTATTTACTCATGCACATGAAGGACTATGCATTAAAACCAACACATGTAGGGCCATGCCAACCAGATAGTACGTGAACCCTCAATTTTATTATAATTAAGAGGTCACCATATGGAGGACCATATGCTTACAACCCCTAAGCCCCACACACTTAGAGGCGGGTCTTTACATACATAGTATAATCTATGTTAAGGCCAAAGCCCTTGAAAGTATAAGATAAATAAATAAAGAACAAGCAAACAAAGTACATCACCTATGTGAATATCGCTGAGGGTTCCAGAAGAAACTAGCCACTTTAGGCATCAACAAGCATGTCATAACCAATAGGAAAAAGATATTAAAACTAACAACAATAAAACATAGGATTCTGCTAAATAAATGTAAAAAAATGCATGTAATTTTTTATTTTATTATTATTATTTTTAAGTGTATTACATATTGAACCGATCTAACACATTGTGTCACGTTGTGTTTTTATTTTATTTCTTCTTCCTCTTAACCGGTGATCAAGTGAAATCTCTCGAAGCACCTCCATTTGAGATGGAAAACCCACCTGAAGTGAGATTTGAAACCTTTTACTTCACCTTGATTTGAGTAGGCACATAATCGTAGGCGTCAAGTTTTTCTTCTGCACTTAAATATATTTTGCCATAACCAGCGTTCCTGAGTTTGATCCAGATGTCCTCTGGTTCCTTTCCTTTTTTGCAAACAGATACGCCTTAGTTAAGAACTTTGTCTCTTTACATAGCGACCAACCATGCTGTAATCTTCAGCGTTGGATACGCATAGATGTTTTTGATGCTTTATAGGTGGAAAGTGTACACTAGATCAATAGCAGTATATACTCATTTTACTGATAGAGCGATTGGTGGAATGGCAAGGCCATCGTTAATAAACATGTATGTTAGCTCCATCCAACTGACTAATAATAAAGTTAACCATTGATTTCGCTGAACATACATGTTTTTTAAGCTACGAATTGTAACAATTGGTATTTTCTGTTAACGAGAGCCTATTTTGTCGATCTCTACGATTCCACCTGACTTATTTTTTTGTCAAATGTAGACTCCATCTCCAACTTTAGCGTTATGACAAGGTATTGCGATCACTTTATCAACATGGTTTCCTTACTCCATAAGCTAAGATACAGTTAAAACGTTGCCATATCAAGAACCCAAACAAACTACCTTGACTTTGTAACTTTTTCCTACTATATTATTTGTAATGAATATTCGGGGAAGAATTATTGTGTTCTGAGAATTTGATGGCCTATTTGATTAGTTAAAATAATGTTTATTTCAATGTTTTACAAGTGCGATATCTTTGCATGGGAAGGATATATATATGTATATATGTTTTACAAGTGTTATATCTTCGCATAGGAAGGATATATATAAAGTTTTATGAATTAATGAAGGGGGATAGCGTGTAATGACGAGTCCATGCCTCATTAATCTATCCCAGCTTAAAAATGATTAATAGTTAATTTGTTTATATGTGAGTGAATAAATTCAGGGTCAGAAATATGGGTTTTTAATTTAAAATCTTATCTTTATAATGAGTTTGAATGGATAACTATATAGACTCTTTTTTTAATGATAAGCGATAAATGTGTATATTTATCTGAAATATTATGTTACATTTTGAATGAAGTTCTCCATTGGGTATAATAGATATTTATAAAGGGTTTGTGTGGAATTAGTTTGGATGTTGGTCTATTTGAAAGGGAAAACTATATAAGAGTTATTAAATGGATATTATATAACAAAGTCAATGTTAACTTTTTTATTATCTATTATTAGTTTAGTTTGGATGTTGGTCTATTTGAAAGGGAAAACTATATAAGAGTTATTAAATGGATATTATATAACAAAGTGAATGTTAACTTTTATTTATTTAATAAATAGAATATATGTTATAGAATAAATTACTTTTTTCTCATTATTAAGATGTATGGAAGATTAATAAGTATTTACCAAATGGATGTTTAAAAGTAGGAAGTGATTTCTTTTATATATTATAATTATATATGAAAATACAATTTGTATGAAACAATTAGTAAAGACAAATTAATATACGATGAATCCAAGAGTAAGAATTAAAATCCTTATAACTTCAAGGGAAGATATGGATGTAATTTTAAGAGAAGATATTTCAAACATATTAATAAACGTAAGAGTTTCTAGAGAAATACCTATAAGGACAAACAACAATCAATAAAAATAGATTATAAACAACCAATGAGAACTGTTGATTATAAAGATAATCTTTTTAAGAAGAAAGAAGAAACAAAAAGAGAACCTTTGTAGTGTTAGGAATGTGTAGAGAGTAACTTCTATCAGTATTGTCCTCATAAAAAGGATAATCAGAATATTCACATAGTCTGAGAAGCAACCAAAGTTGGATAGGTTGCACAAAACATACCACAGATTAGCGCCATGTTGAACAATCATCAAGCATATTATCAACCCTCCATAATCGAGTTACATGGTAAGATGATTGACAAGCCTATTTTTATATTAATTGATTATGGATCATGACCCCCTAAGATAGTAGATTTGTGTAAAATGAAAAACTATGATTTTGAAAAGTCATGGTTAGTGCAATTAGCCACAGGAAGAAAAAGAAAAGTAACCAACTTTATTTGTAGTTGTGAAGTTCATATGCAAGATTTGATTACAAAAGTAGATTTGAATATTTTCCCATTAGGATCTTAGGATGTACTAATTGGCATGAATTGGATAGAAAACATAGAGGTGTGCTCAATTGCTTTGAGAAAATTTTGATTGTATTGATGAAAACGGTGAAAGTAAAATGATTAGAAGAATTCTACAGAAGGTTCTTACTAGGAAAATATTTTTCATGCAATTGAGAAAATATGCTAGAAAAGAATGTAGGTTGTTTGATGTACACATCACTAAAACTAATGATATTAAAACAAAACCTAGTTTAGAGTATCCTCCTCTTTTAAATGAATTTAAATATGTCTTTCCAGAAGAGATACGTGGACTACCTCCAAAGAGGGATATTGAATTCACCACTGAATTAGTACCAAGAGCGGTACCTGCCTCGAAGGCTCCTTATCGAATTAGCACACCTAAGTTTGTAGATCTAAAATTACAATTGCAAGAATTAATAGACAAAGAATATATAATACTAAGTGTGTCTCCATGGGGAGAACCCTTCTTTTTTGCTAAAAAGAATGATGGCACACTGAGGCTTTGTATTGATTAAATACAATTAAATAAAATGACAATTAAGAATAGATACCCTATCCCTGCATTGATGACATGCTTGCTCGAGTATGGGGAGCTTTGGTATTCTCTAAACTCGACTTTAGATCTGGATATCATCAAGTAATAATTAAGGATAAGGATGTCCATAAAATTAAATTCAGAACAAGGTACATCTATTATGAGTTCTTGGTTGTACTATTTGGATTGACCAATGCCCTGACCACATTCATGTGTTTAATGAATAATTTTCTTCAAATATACTTAGATAAGTTTGTAATAATATTTATTGATAATATTAACTAAAAATGAAGAAGAACATAAAGAACATTTAAGATTAGTCTTGCAAACCTTAAGAGAACATAAACATTACAAACATTTTAGCAAATGTGAGTTCTTCCAAGATAAAATATAATACCTAGGTCGTATAATATCTAAGGAAGGAATTTTAGTGGAACTAAATAAAATTAGGGAAACCAATAATTGGTGAAGTCTGAAGGATGTAACTCAGATTTGATCATTTATGGGAATCACGGATTACTATCATAGGTTCATTGAGGGGTTCTCCAAAATTGTTTATCCAATAACTTCACTTCAAAAGAAAGGAACTAGATTCATATGATCTAGTAAATGTCAAGAAAGCTTTGAAAAGCTTAAACACTTACTGACCATCAGACCTATTATAAGAATTGCAGATCCATACAAGGAATTCATAGTATGCACATATGTCTTCCTAGAAGGATTAGGTGGTGTGTTACTACAAGAGGATTATGTAATAAGATAAGTCAAGAAAACTTAAAATAAATGAACTAAAGTATGCAACACATGACATAGAATTAGATGGTATAATACCTGCATTAAATATGTAGAGACATTACTCAGTAAGAACAAAATTTTCTGTAATGTCGGATAACATAATCTTAAAATACTAATTTGATCAACAAAGCTTAAATACTCACAAAGCAAGGTGGTTAGCTTTCTTGAGTAGGTATGATTTTGAAATTAAACACATTAAATGAAAATAGAACAAAGTGGCAAATGCCCTCAGTAGGAATGCCATTTCTCATTGTTCAACTACATTTAGTAGGTATAAGACAAATATTGAAGATCTAATAAAAGAAGCAGCTAAAAATGATGAAGAGTACTTAAAAGTTAAGGAACAATTGGAAGCAGGTGTTAATGGAGATGATTTAGTTTATTCTATAAGTTTAGAAGAATTGTTAGTTTATAAAAATAATTTATATATCCAAAATTATGAAATTAAACAATTAGGAGGTGGAGTTTATTCTAGTGCATGATGGTGATCCAACTAGGGGGTGGAATTGAGCTAGCGATGGTACTACTTGCTTCTATTGTTGGGAGGAACTGAATTCTCCATGTACCATTTTGATATTATTTTTGAATAGTGGATCTATCTCTCACGAAACTTGTCATTTCCTTGAATTAGTGCAAGATACTATTGAGTGAAATATACATGGACAGATCCGACACACTATCGGGTCATGTTGTGTTTTTATTTTATTTTTTCCTCATCATAACTGTTCATTCGACGCACCTCCATTTGCGGTGGAACACCCACCTGAAGTGAGGTTTGAAACCTTTTACTTCAACTGTATTTGAGTAGGCTCATAATCATTGGCATCAAGATTTTCTTGCACTTATAAATATTTTTCCCTAACCAGGGATCTTGAGTTTGATCCATATGTCCTCTCCTTCCTTTTCTTTTTGTCCAAAGGTATACTCCTTAGTTAATAACTTTTTCTTGTTACTTTTCTTTCGTGGGAAACAATACGTAATTTTGTTTCATCAGGTTTAAACAAAATTGCATTATGTATATACACATCCATTGTGAATTTTGTGACATGACTAAACTGTTTCCAAGGCATATTGTCTTCATACTATAGCTCTGTTTTATGGAGCTATGACAATAAAGAGTTCTGTGACATAAAAATATACTATAAAGTAGCATATATAGTCACTAGGATTTCCATCTTGATATATATAGATATAAATAAACAACAAAAATAGAAAAGTTATGTATCCCGCTATATAAAAAAAAGGAAAATTTGACTTAATCAGAAACTTTGTCTCATTACTTACCTACAAACCATGCAGTAATCTTTGGCACTAGAAACGCATC
The DNA here is from genome assembly GCA_001517045.1 of Pseudotsuga menziesii. NCBI lineage: Eukaryota > Viridiplantae > Streptophyta > Pinopsida > Pinales > Pinaceae > Pseudotsuga > Pseudotsuga menziesii. The sequence continues at coordinate 189,264 of LPNX010827187.1, forward strand.
GATGTTTTTCATTCCTTATAGGTAGAAAGTGTAGATGAGATCAATAGTGGTATATAATCATTTCATTGGTAGTGTGACTGGTGTTGGAAATGTTAATTACTTGCATATTCGTATCGGCGCTTAGCCAACTCTGTTAGAGTCTGTATTAGATTAGATCTTGTCGGTCAGTCGGATAGGAGTGAAGATTCCATGATTCGGAAATGTAAACTAGTTGAATTAATTTATGAAGCTAATCTTGTAGGTAGATAGTTATTATAGCCATTATTAGCAAGTCTATAGATTGACGAAGAAGCAATTTTAGGTTTCCAATAAATAGAAGAAGAAGTTTGTAAATATTTTTGAACTCTAAGCGAGAAAAAGAGAGAAAGAGAAAAAATATGAGTAGAGAGTGAATTTGAAGCTCTAGCTTCTGTGGGTTGATTTTGTCAAAGAGCCGAAGCTCTGTAAAAGGATCTGTTGAGAGACGACAAGTTTGTATTACCTTTTGTTATTTCTCAACAAGTTATATATATATATCAAATAGTTTATGGTTGAATGCATGTTTATTTAGCCGCACATTCTTTCCTTAGTTACTTGAGTAAATTTTGTTTACATTTATGGTTGAGGGAATGATCAAAGAATCCATAAATTTCTCAACCAGTAAATGTTCCATCTTTTACGATAGAGTAGTTGACACAAGTTTCCTAAATGTTTGGTTATATGTTTTTGTGATACTGTTGAATTGTTAATTGTGTCGGTTTTTTACTTCATATTACTTGTGGGTGAAAAACATTTGTAATTTCTTGTCTTTTAGAATAAGAAATGTCCTTTGTAAATTCTAAGTAAAACCGAAATAGAGCAAGTGATTCCAAGTAAAATGGTCGAGTAAAACCAACAAGTTTTGGAAGTGGTCAAACCAACAAGTTCTCGGTTAAGTTCTATCTATGTTGTAGAACTGAGAAGTTTTCAGTTGCCGACAAGTGGTCGAAGTAAAAACTGTCAGTAAAACTGACAAGTAAGAACTTGTAGAGGTAAAATATTCAGGTTCATAAGTTCGACATATTGGTATATTTCCAAGTTGGAGATTCTGAGAGGAGATTTTGAATTTCTGTCCATGAAAGATTCAGAAAGGATAGACTCATTCTATGTCGTAGTTGTTGGTTTGATAAACCAACTGAAATCTCATGGAGAAGCCATAGAATAACAAAGGGTTGTTGAAAAAATTCTCAAAAGTCTTTCCCCCATATTTCAATCCTTAGTTGTGACTTTGGAAGAACACACAGACATGTCGGTGTTTAACATTGATGAGTTGTAGGATTCACTCATCAATCATGAACATAGGATCAACAAAAAACAAAAATAATTGGAAGGTGCATTCGCAGCACTATCATCCATAAGCCGTGATAGAGGAAGGGGGAGAAATAACTCTAGAGGAAAAGGAAGGAGTTATTCCATAGTAGGACGAGGCAGAAGTCCTCCAAATGTTGCTGGTAGAGGAGAGAATCAGAATCCAATTCAGCCAAGTGGTCATAGGTTTGATAAATAAAAAATTCAATGTCATTACTGTAATTCATTTGGTCATTATGCATATGAGTGAAGTAAGAAAAAATATGACCAAGGAAGGAAAATCCCAGATCAGTCGACCAACACCAGCACTTTGACAAGTGCAATGTTAATGGAATCTACATCTCCAATTAAATGCAATGGATTCCAAGAAAGTCCACATGACATATGGTGCTTAGATTCAGGCTGCAACAATCATATGACTAGTAATTAAAATTTGTTTTCCATTAAGTTGGAAACCATTTCCAACTTACTGTTTTGGGAAAAGATAATGTAGGGAGAGTAATTATATCGCAAATGTCCATCATATTGAAGGTCTGAAACATAATTTGTTGAGATTTGGATCGCTGGCACAAAATCACTACAGATTCTACATAGAACATGACCACTACGTGATTAAATACAAGCGTCCAAGTGACTAGCTAATAGCAAAAGTGCCAAGGACAAGCAATCGCTTGTTTCCATTTAGGATAGTTTCTGACATGGAAGGGGAGACAAATATAGCAGATTCCTTCAAGGAATAAAGTAAAGAAATAGTCGATCCCCTCGACAAAAAATAAGATGGTAGCGTTGATTTTTAGGATCCATTTCAAACAGAATTTCAGGATGAATCCTGGTTGTGGAATTTCATATTTGGACATCTGAGTTTTTGTGGACTGAAGCTACTGCACACAAAGAATATGGTGAAAGGATTTCCATTGATTGAAAGACCAAAAATGGTTTGTGAAGGATGCATTTTTGGAAAGTAACATAGAGAGACTTTTCCAATCGGAAAGTCATATAGAGCATGCACACCACTTGAAATTGTGCACTCTAATATTTTTGGTCCAATGCAGACATCATCCATTGGTGGTTGTAATTATTTTCTTACTTGTATTGATGACTACTCGAGGAAAACATGGGTATATTTTCTGAAACATAAATCTAATGCATTTAGTTATTTTCATCAGTTCAAGGCACTCGTGGAGAACCAGAGTGGACACCACACCAAAATATTAAGGACCGACAGAGGAGATGAATATTTTTCAAATGAATTTCTAAATTTTTGCAAGACCCATGGAATACAAAAGCAATTCACTGCACGGTACAGACCTCAACAGAGAGGTGTTGCCAAAAGAAAGACGAAAACCATTATGGAGATGGCGTGCAACATGTTGGTAGCCAAGCATTTTCCAAATGAATATTGGAGTGAAGCATTCGAAACTACTGTATACATTATGAAATGGTGTCTGGCGAAGAGTGTGAAGAACAACGTTCCTGAAGAAGAATGGATAGATATGAATCATAGTGTTTCTCATTTAAAATTTTTTGGTTGTGTTACATATGTTCATTTTCTAGATGAGTTGAGAAAGAAGTTAGACAAGAAGGGATAGAAATGTATTTTTGTCGGCTATTCTGAAGACACAAAAGAATACAAGTTGTATGATCATGTCACAAGGAAAGTTATTGTCATTCAAGATGTTCTATTTATCGAGAATGAATCATGGGATGGAACTGTCGACACAAATGTCAAGATTGTGTTGAATGTCGACCATGATGACATGGAGGAGGAAGTGGTTCAAACACCACATGTAAGTAAACCGGCTGTAGCATCGTCGATTCCCATGACACCATGACATGGTTCAGCACAAGTACCATCAACATAAGTTGCATCTCAAGCTACATTGACAAGTACACCAAGAGGACAACACACTCGAACAAGCATTTCGTCGAGGTTGACATTGACAGAACCGGTGAAGACAAGAAGTATGAGTGAAATATATGAAGCTAGTACACCTATTTCAATCTCTCTCTTTGCATTATTTTCTCCCATAAATGATCCACTAACATTTGAAGAAGCTTTCAAATAAGAAGTATGGGCAAAAGCAATGGATGAAGAAAAATAATTCATTGAGAAGAACCAAACATGGGAGTTGGTAGATGTACCAAAAGATTTGGATGTGATCAGTGTCAAATGGGTTTACAAGACCAAGCAAGATGCTGATGAGAATGTATAGAAGAAAAAAGAAAGAATGGTAGCAAGAGGATTCACACAGCAGGCCAGCATAGACTTCAATGAAAAGTTTTCACCTATTGCACGCATGGATACAGTCAGAACGATTTTTGCCATTGTTGCACAAAACAAAATGGCATGTTTATCAAATGAATGTTAAGTCAGCATTTTTTAATGGCTATCTAGAAGATGAAGTATATGTGGAACAACCACAAGGTTGTGAATAGCTAGTTCAAGAGCATAAAGTGTATAGGATTAAAAAGGCACTCTATGGTTTGAAGCAAGATCCTAGAGGTTGGTATAGTCGGATTGATTCCTATCTCATTGAAAATGGATTTCATAGAAGTGAAAGTGAACTGACATTGTAAACCAAAGTTGATGAGAAAGGTAAGATGTTAATTGTTTGCCTGTATGTATATGATTTAATATTTACTTGTGACTTTGGCATAGAAGAATTTAAAATAGTCATGGAAAGTGAATTTGAAACGACTAATTTGGGGCTCATGAATTTTTTTTGGGCATTGAAGTCCAGCAGTCTGAAAGTGGTACTTTTATATCACAGTCTAAATATGCAAGTGAATTTTTAAAAAGATTTAATATGTCTAATTGCAAGACATGCCCGACAACAATAATAACATATTTAAATTTGAACAAGGATTATGAAGGATCAACTGTAGATCCTATGCTGTTTAAAAGGATTGTTGGTAGCATTATGTATTTAAAAAATACAACACCAGATATCATGTATGGAGTAAGTATGATCTCAAGATTCATGAAGTCACCAAAATAATCTCATTGGAAAGCATGTAAAAGAATTATGAGGTATGTAAGTGGCACAAAAGACCTTGGAATTATGTATTCAACCTCAGAAAATTTTAATCTCACTGTCTACACTTACATTGACAATGGAAGCAACATAGATGACAAGAAGAGCACATCTAGGTACACATTTCATTTTGGTACAGGTTTTGTTTCATGGGCTACAAAGAAACAACTCATAGTAACGTTGTTGTCAACATAATTAGAGTATGTTGCAGCTACAAGTGCTACATGTCAAGTTGTCTGGATGCAAAGAGTGTTAAAAGAATTGTTGCAGAACTAGAAAGAATGGACAACCATCTTCTACTACAACAATTCATCCATAGCATTGTCAAAGAATCACCTGTTTCACAAGAGACCCAAGCACATCGACATAAGGCTTCATTTCGTAAGAGATTTGTTTAGAATTTTGTTTAGAATTTTGTAGGTTTGAAGAATTTTGAAGGTTGGTGAACATAAAAGAAATTTGTTTAGAATTTTGTAGGTTTGAAGATCAACTTGCAAACATCTTTACAAAACCATTGGAAAAGGACACATTCCAGTATTTGTGTGGTTATCTTGGAATGACAAGTTATGCACAGTGAACTCTATCATGCATAAAGCAAGTCTAAGATACAAAAAATTTTGTAGATTTTGTTCTAAAAATCCCCATCTTCTCATAATTAAGTGGGAGTGCTGGAAATATTAATTACTTGCAGATCCGTATCGGAGCTCAACCAAATCTATCATAGTCTGTATCAGTTCAGATCTTGTCTGTCAATATGACAAGAGTGAAGAGTCCATGATTTGGAAATGTAAACCAGTCAAATTAATTTCTGAATATAAGTTTGTAGGTAGTTAGTTATTACAACCATTAATGGAAATTCTATAGATTCATGAAGAAGCAATTTCAGGTTTCCAATAAATAGAAGAAGAAGTTTGTAAATATTTTTGAACTCTAAGTGAGAAAAAGGGATAAAGAGAGAACGATGAGTAGAGAGTGAAGTTGAAGCTCAAGATTATGTGTGGTTGATTTTTTTGAAGAGCCAAAGCTCTGTAAAAGGATCTATCAAGAGCTGACAAGTTTGGATCAGTCGGAGAGCCGAGAAGTTTGTATTACCTTTTGTTGTTTCCTGACAATTTACATATATATATATATAAAATATTTTATGGTTGAATGCATGTTTATTTAGCTGCATATTCTTTCCAGATTTACTTGAGTAAATGTTGTTTACATTTATGGTTGAGTGAAAGATCAAAGAATCCATAAATTCCTCACCCAATAAAAGTTCCAGGTTTTATGGCAGAGTAGTCGACACAACTTTCCTAAATGTTTGGTTATGTTTTTTTATGATACTGTTGAATTGTTGATTGTGTCAGTTTTGACTTCATATTACTGGTGGTTGAAAATTTTTTGTAATTTCTTAAGTCTTCTAGACTACGAAATATCCTTTGTAAATTCCAACTAAAACCAAACCCGAGCAAGTGAGTACAAGTAAAACAGTCGTGTAAAATCAAAAGTTATGGAAGTGATCAAACCGACAAGTTGACGGTTAATTTCTATCTAAGTTGTAGAAACGACAAGTTTTCGAAGCCAAAAAGTGGTCGAAGTAAAACCTATCGGTAAAACCGACAAGTAAGAACTTGTAGAGGTAAAAGAGTCGGGTTCATAATTTCGACATCTTTGTAGAATTGTCTAGTCGTAGTTGGACAAGTTTCGCCCAACAAGTAAAAAGGAAAAATAAGTCGACATGAAATTTGCATAACTGATCAGTAACTCAAGTTTTTCGACTCAGTTTTTGCTAACAACTGGTGGAATGGAAATTGGCATTTTCTCTTAACGTGTGCCTATCTTTTTGGATCTCTACGATTCCACCTAAGTTATTTTTTGGTTAGCTGTAGACTCCATCTCCGACTTTAGCGTTATGACAACTTATTGCAATCTCTCTATCAACATGGTTTCCACACTCCATAAGCTAAGATACAGTTAAAACGATCTCATATCAAGCACCCAAACACACTACCTTAACTCAGTAACATTTTCCTCCTATATTATTTGAAATGAATATTCGACGAAGAAACATTGTGTTATGAGAATGTGATGTCATATTTGATTAATTAAAATAGTTAGCATTTTTTTTAAACATGAGCATGATACATGGAAGTTTATTTGGATGTTTTAGAAATGTTATATATATATAT
>LPNX010827187.1:197151-223060 GCA_001517045.1 Pseudotsuga menziesii
CTATGGGGACTTCTTCATTTTATCAAACACTATGGGATTTGTCTTCATTATATTATGTGGATTTACAAGTCATTAAAAACTAGTCTCTTCACCGTCACTCTTTACAGTCTATTTATCTCCATCATTGGATACAGATGGTTTGTGCGCTACTGAATGTCTATCCATTACTCTCTATTGCGCATGCATATTATCAATTCAACACTCAGGAAGACACATTATCTGAACAGGATATTGGGCTGTGTCCGGGTTTGAGCTTTTGGAAAAATTAATCCAATGGCTCCTTGATTAAAGAAGTGGTATTGAGCTCTTATTAAGAGCTTAATGCTTGGAGTTTTATTTCTCTTGTGATAATCCTTAGACATTTTGATTTTATGGCTATATTTGTTGGGATAGGATATGAGAGAATGATACACTCTCTATTTTTGTATCCTTAATTATGATTATATGTATGATAAATATGAACTTACTTATTATGGGAAGTTTATAGTTTTTAGATTAAGTATGACTGGTGTTCTGAGTTACTCCTTGGAACTGTATTGTTCTCTCTGGTTCTTTTTGTTTATGTAACTGTTGTCATTTAGACACAACTTTATATAATATAAGGGTGTCTTTTCCTCATGAAAAAAAATACGAGTCCATACCTCATTAACTTAACCCAGCTTAGAAATGATAATAGTTAATTTGTTTATATGAGACTCAATTAGAATTATGGGTTTTTAATTTAAAATTGTATCTTTATAATGAATTTGAATGGATAAGTATATAGATTTTCTTTTTAATGATAAAATTTGAATATATATATTTATTTAAAATGGTTGTTACATTGGGAATGAACTTCACCATTGGGTGGAATAGATTTGTATAAGGGGTTTTTGTGGAATTAATTTGGATGTTTATTCTTTTTGAAATGGAAAACTATTTAAGATAGGTTAAATGGATATATATATATATTTAACATAAATAGTGAAAGTTTTTGTATAGTAAAAAGGGTTGTGGATAGCCATCCAATACATAGCATGTAAAACAATGGAATTAAATATCTAAGATAGAAGGTCTGTGTAAACAAATATCGAGTTGAAATCTATCTAAGAACTCGATGAGAGTTTCTACTATGCACTATTACTAAAGTAGCATATATGAAAACGAATTGCTGGTTCAAAATTATACAAAAAACATAAACAAAGCTGAGAGAACTATTTTGGTTTTCTTGGGAACCCCACAGGCTGGGTGAGTGAAAATTATTCCATTGGCTGAGCTTCTTTGTCAAGACAATCTTGGTAATGGCTGCATTGGTTCATCTAGATGAGCTTATGCAGGTCTTCTTTGATGGATTCAACCGTTCCCATCATCTCTTTAAGATCGTTGTCATGATCATCAATGTGATAGTCGTGGAAACTAATATGGTAGGAAACATACCTCATATAAGAAACCAGGTGCTTTACATTAGAATTCACGTTCCTATTTGTCGTAATACTGACTGCAACAAAATATGAGAGCCTACAAATATGATCTTAGAGGTCCTCTTGGCCTACCTTAAGGGTTGAGTACCCCGAACGAGAGCCTTTATTTTCCATAGAAAGACCTATGAGCTGATATTAAACCTGGGTGGCTTAATTCCTGTGCATCGATGGAGAGGGGGACACATAACTGTCAGTGGTAGAACTTCCAACGTTGTGCAAATAACTAGGAACAACTTCAACAATGTCTAGAGAGGTGCTCACAGAAAGATTCTCAACAGTCATCACAAGGTAGTCAAAGGAGGAACCTATAGGAGAGAGTTGACAACCATCGACAAAGGGATCCAAAAGCGTATGCAGCAGAGGAGAGGTGTTTCTATGGAGGCTGGGAGGATCAACATAAGAGAGTTCAAATCTTTTAGCAAGAGGATTGAAATGATGACGAGAAAAGGGAGGGGATTTCAAAAATAGGAGAAACATGGCGCATGTGTGGAGGGAGCTAGATCACACAAAGGAGAAGGACCAGGAGTTATAGCACCGCAGGGCAGGAGGCCACACATTGACGAGAAGGACACTAGGAAAGATAGGGAGGAGAACATTGAACGAGGAGATGTGAGCCATGTAGAAGAGGGTAGGGCACATGAGCGTTGGCTGCATGGAGGGGAGGATCAAGTGCTTAGGGAATGAACTTCTATAATACCCCTTGGTCCTTATAATCTATTGAACCTTAGGGAAGGGAGATCCCTTTGTTTTCTAATCTATCCTCTAGATCGTTATTTGATCTGAGAATGTGTAATAGTTAGTGCAAAGGGGGGGTTTTAAATGGGCTATCCTTTCATGGAGTTTTTTACAATTGATGGATCCTGCAGTGTAACCTGAGCATATATTTTGAATGACTTGAAAAGAGTCCTCGAATACGAGAAGGTTTGAGATGGATCCCCCAGTCTATCATTTCAAGGCCATGTAGGAGGGCCAACCATTTCACCTCATTTTTTGTCTTGGTCCTGAGGCCCCATGCAAAATTCTTCACAATTTTTCCTCCTAGGTAAAAAGTGACCCCTTCTGGACCTGCTTCCCTGTGGTTTCCTCTTGAGGCTCCATCAAAGAAAAGAGAGTGAGATTGCTTCTATTTCCTACATTTTCTAAAATCATCAGGATTTTTCTTGATTTGCAATGTCTAGAGTGTCTCGAAGGGTTTGGACTCAGGGGATCTCTAATGGAGAAAAAATTTGCACAACTTTGATTCCTTGACTAATAGGTCCTCTATAGAGGGATAACCAAGGAATTTTGAAGGGAACCTTTTAGAAATCATGATGATTTCCTTTGAGGCGACTTGATTAGGGATTTTTTTCTTTCCTTCAAAGATGATTATGTTCCTGGCGAACCAAAGATGTCAGCATAGATTTTTGGGAATGGTATTTCAAATTCTCTGCAGAGTGGTATTTTTCCATAGAAATCCTAGGAATAGAGGGGTCCATGCATCGAGAAGTTGTCTCGGATGACATGGTGGAGAAAACCTTGGAAAACGAATAGTCATAACATTCTCCAAAATTCGGTAGTGAACTTGCACTGGAGGAAGAGGTGAGAGGTAGTTTCTGAGTGTTAGTTGCAAAGAGCACTTCTAGAGGGTTGTTCGATTCCTCTTTTCATTAGGTTGGCCATTGTAAGGAGATTGTTGTGAATTAAGATCCAACATAAGAAGTTAACTTTGGGGATACAATCTAAATTGTAGAATTTTTTCCAAAATCTTGAGAGAGTTTGGTTGCTATTGGTATCCAAAATTTGATATCCTTCTTTGACTGTGTAAAATCCTTTACGTCCCCATCCAAAGGTGTCCTTGGTCCATCTGTGAATGGGATCTTATTTTGCAGAAGAGATACGAATTGTTCGAGTGCTTGGTTAACATGTTATGCGGGATGAAGGGTTTTCCAACTCCTCCAAGTCTAGAGAGATCCCAAATAGAAATGTCATAGAGTGTGAGGATCCCATTATCATTGGTCCATCTGGGAAAATCTTTCAGGGAGGGAATGGAGGATAGAGGCGGGTGACCAAGGATCCTATCCGTCCAGATCTTAATCCTATTTCCATTTTCAGGGATCCAATAGAGATCATTTTTTTATGATATTGACATAGTTTTCAAGATCTTCCAAATGGAAGTTCCTTTTCCCTCCCATTTTCTATCGAAAATCTTGGGTCTTGGCTTCTTAGTGTATTTCTTTTGAATGAACTCTTTCCACCACTCATCTTCCCCAGTTGCCATCCTATAGAAAAGTTTGGCACCTAGAGCATTGCTCATTTATTCGGGTTCTCTCATTCCTAGTCCCCCTTTGACTTTGAAGCTTTAACTGTTTTCTAGTTTAACAGGTGGAACTTTTTATTTTCAACTTTTCCTCCCCGCTAAAGCAATTTCCTGATTTCAAAACTAATGATGTTCATGACCGTCCTTGGAGCCAATATCATTGAGCTAGATTAAACTAGGTAGGAGGAGATAACTGAGTGGATTAGAGTGGCTTTCACGGATAAATTTATCCATCTAGACCCCCATAAGTGGATTTTTCTCTTGATCTTTTGGATGGTAGGCCTTCCACATCGAGGAAGAGATGATCATTTTGGATGTGGCCATACCCAGGTATTTTAAGTGGATCCAATTGTAGTTAACATTTATATTTAGGGAATCAAATATATCTCTAAGATTTTTGGCATTGCAGTTCCAGATATATAGCAAGAATTTGTCTAGATTTTCCTTGCTTCCTCAGGTGCAGAGGAAAAGGTCAAGGGATAGATTGAAATTTCTGGCAATCTAGAAGGAGGCGCATCCTAGGAGGATGGTGTCATCGACGAAGAGAGAATGATTGATGGGTTGAGTTCCACTAAAGAAGGAAATACCTGGAATAGTTCCTTCCAGAAATATCCTATGGAGTCTTCTACTAAGCGATTCAGCTACAAGGATGTAGAGCAAGGGGCATAAGTGGTAGCCTTTCCTAATTCCACATTTTTCTTTGAAGAAATCAGAAGGTATTCCATTGATAAGGGGGGAAAACCAAGGGGAAATGATAGAGGATTGGATATACAAAATGAAAAAATGGGAGAAGCCATATTTTTCCATCATAAAAAACATGAAACTGTGCCTTAAATGACTAAAAGAATTTGCAAGATCCAACTTTATGGCCTTACCTGCTTCATGTCTTTCAAACTGGAGTGGATAACCTATTGAACAAGGAAAATGGTGTCATTGATTTACCGACCTACTATGAAACCTCCCTGATTTGGGGAGATGATATTAGGGATGATGGATTTGAGCCTGATAGAGAGTATTTTGGCAAATATTTTGTAAGATGCATTGTAGAGGGATATGGGGAATAAGCACTTGATGGAAGAGGGGTTGGCTTCTTTGCGGATGAGGGAAAGGAAGGTGGAGTTGGTGGGCCCGCCCATTTTCTATTTGGATTGAATCCAAGAGATTATCTATATCATGTATTTTTATTATTATTATAAACCATCATTTCCTGTAGAAACATATAGTGAAGCCATCTGGCCCAGCAGATTTGTTTAGATGAAGGGTCCATATATCCTTCTTTTTTTCATATTTTGAGATGGCGGCATCTAGGGAATTATAGTTTTTTTTACCAATGAGACTGGGGATATCTGAAATCATGCTTATCATATTCTCATTAGTAGTTTCCTCTTCTGCACTATAAAGATGCTCAAAAACGTTTTTTAACCTTAGACTTGATCTCTGCTTGATCTGTGATTCTGTTCCCATCTTCCTTTGTGAGCTCTTTCCGAGTCTTCCTCCTTTTCCTCTCCTTGCATTGGTTTTTGAAGAACTTATTGTTTTTTTCAACTCCTTTTAGCAGGAGGTTTTGGGACCACAACCTCCAGTCTTCTTCCTCCTTTCTGGTTGTGATTTGGATTCTTCTGTCAAGCTCTATTTCTTGATCCATATGATCTCTGGTGATTTTTCATTTTCCATGTTTTCTTGTAACATGCCTAGCTTGTTGACAAACTCTATCTTCCTCTTATTTGGTTCTTGGTAGTAATTAGTGGCCCAAAGTTTAAGTGTGTTCTTATCTTTCTTAATATTTTTCTCCAAAATATAGTTGGATGATGTAATTATGTAGGGGATCCAAGCATATTTAATGATAGTTAGAACATCCTCCGAATCCAACCACAAAGGGTTAAAACCAGAAGGGAGATGACCTAGATTACCAATATGAGAGGAAAAAATAGAGAGGTTGTGATCTAAGGTTGCAGAGGAAAGCATCTTGGAATCTGGAATTACCAAGTTTTTGAGAAAGGAGGATCTTGCCATAATTCGATCAATCCTTGCGACGATGTATCCCAAGACAATCCTTTTGTTTATCTAAGTGAAATTTCCATTTTTTGGATTGGTATCAATCAAACTCCATAGAGAGATAAGGTCTTCCAGCTGCTCCCCAAAAGGATCTTGGATTTTGGAGCCTCCTCATATCTCCTCCACCGAGATTGTGACAATAAAGTCTCTTGTGATGATACAAGGGGGGTGCTTCTTTCCAATTCTTTGTTCTTCCAAAGTATTCCAAAATATTTCTTTGGTTTCCTAGATATTGGGTCTGTAGATGTTTCCAGCCTAGAGAAATGCATTTCTTTCTTTTTCTTCTAGATCAATGAAGAGTTAGTTCCTATTTTCTAGAGATGAATGTAGTGAGTATCTTTGCTTCTCCCACCATGTGAGAAGGCCACCAGATGCTCCAAAGGAACTGACTTCTTTTCCTTCACCTCTGGCCCAAATTGTTTCCATTAATGAAAGATTGTCTTCCGCCGTCTTTTTTCTTTTGTGGATGATGACGATGGAGTTAGCTTCCATTGAATTAAATATTTGGATGGCTTATAAATTTTGCTGACCTCCCAATCGTCAGTAATTCCAGGAGACTACCTTCATTATTTCTTGGGGGGGCGAAGCACCCTACCACTTTTTTCCTCATTGGTGCTAATTATATACTTACCAGCTGGAGTATTTCTAGCTAAGAAGTTTAGGTTGTACTGCTTTCCTGCCAGTTTTTCCCTGGCTCCCTCCTATTCCATGATAATATTGTTTGGTTTTATTCCTTTTTTAACTTTTAGTTATTGATCTTTGTGTGTTCTCTCAGATGCTTCTTTAGATTGCACTATCTCCCTAGATCCGATGATCGAGCCTCTGAAATTCAGTGAGTTTTCCTCTCTTACTTATTGGTGGATTTGGGGGGTATAGATTGAGCCCTAGGATCTTACTGATCATTTTGAGGTGGAGATTCTATTGGGTCCAAGTCATCTATAGTTTTTTTCATTTCCTTTGCAACCCTCATTTCCTCTTCTTCATTTTCTTCACTTGTGAGTGCTTAAAACCTATTTCTGGTGATCTTCTTGGCATGAGGGGGGTGTTCTTGTGTGGGTGTGGTCCTGGAACCTTTCCTTATATTAAATTTATTACATACTTCTATGCGAGTCTCCTCTGTGATGGGATTAGTTGGCCCTTTAGGGGAAATTTTTACAAACTTCCCATATTCATGGCATACTTTTCACGTGAAGGGGATTTGCTCATAGTCAATTGTCTACAGGTGGTTCCAACTGTTCATTAAGATATTTATGGATTTGGGGAGACCCTTCTCCAGATCCACTTCAACAAAAATCCTAGCACATCTGTGGAAATTGAACCTAAGAGATAAATCAATTACACTCACAAAATTGCTAATCAAACATGCAAAATTCACACAAAAGGAGACTAAAATTGGAGCATAACTTAATCCTGTATTGAATAAGTATACATTATCCAACCGTATAGGCTTCTCAAATATGTAATTACATGGGACATTAGAAAGCAATAGGTTGCTATTCAAATTGGTAAAAAATCAGGCTTACTAAAACAAGTCAAATCCCCGATAGGTGCAAAAAGGACTTTCCAAATCAATGAAGATCCTCATGAATTAGCTAAATCAAGTGGGAAAGATAATATTTGGTGGAAAGGCAACTCATTCATGCTTTTGTATGGAGAAAAGGAAGGTGGATGATGTGTTCAAAAAACAAGTCAAGTTCTCCTATACTAGCTTTTTGTTTATGCCTTAAAACAGTTGTAAAGCAAGGAAGCTTTCAGAAAAAGAATATATGCGCTTTAAGGAACCATGGATAAAGAAGACATGCTAAATATGTTTCCAAGATCATTCAAAGGAACTCCATGACCCATTTTAGCAAGTATTGACATCTAGGAACATGTAGAAGTCAACTAACATAGAGAGGGAATCTCGGATCCTAGGGATAAGTCAAAAATGATTTAATTAATGTTAAATATGGGTAACTATGGGTTGATTATTCTAACACCCCCCATTAAGCTTGAATTTATGATTAAATATCATAGGGCCTAGTAACAAGTCTTAGTCACCCTTTTACATACTATATGTCCATAGAACCAAGGAAAGAGGCAAAAACACAGAGGGAAAATCCTCCCTTAAACATGGACAGGAATTTTTTTTTGGAAATATTGTCATCAATCATTCTTCAGCACATGATCAACAATCCCCAGCAGTGATTTGATATTACTAAAGGTATTCTCACATAATACTTTGGTGAATATGTCTGCTACTTGTTCTGAAGATGGGCAGTACTAGAGTAGAGCAATGGTACCATCATGTATAAGCTCCCTTATATAGTGAATATGGATCTCAATGTGCTTGGTTCTTTGTCTTTGCACTGGATCAGTGGAGATTCGAATGGTTCTTTGATTGTCAAAATAGATGACTATTTAAAACTCTGATTCAAATCCACATTTTCCAAGTATCCCCTGCAACCATAAGCATTGAATAGTTGCATTTACAACTCCTCTATACTTTGCCTCTGTAGATGAGAGTTCTATGGCACTCTGCTTCTTACTTGACCAGCTACTTGGTCCTTCTGTAAGCATGAACACATATCTTGAGGTATAAATTTGATATTTGTTGTCACCTACCCAATCACTGTCAGTAAATCCAACTAGCTCTAAGTCATATTTTGCTTTGTAGAAAATCCCATGAGTCCTTATTCCCTGAACAAAGTTTAGGATCCTCTTGGCTCCTCTCCAATGGATCTCATGAGGCTGATCCATGTATCTTGAAGAAACACTACATGCATAATTAATTCAGTTCGAGCATGTGTAAGATAAAGTAAACACCCAATTAACTTCCTATACAGTCTATTATTTACCATAGGAGAAGAACTTGATTCTTCAACCTTAACTCCTAAAAGGAATGGAGTCTTGCTTGGATTGCAATATTTCATGCTGAACTTGGTGAACAAATATGAAGCATACTTTGACTAATGAAACTTGATTCCATGTTGGGATTGACCAATTTCGAGACCCAAAAATTGGCTGAACAATCCCAAATCTGTCATAGAAAAGGCATGGTTCATTTCATCCTTCAAGGAGACAATATCTTTCTTTGAAATTCCTGTAATCAGTAGGTCATCCACATAGAGAACAATAATCATTAAATAACCATGAATCAGGTTCAAATATACATTAGGATCATACTTGCATCGAACAAAACTCAGTGACACCAGAAAGCCATCAATCTTGACATACCAAGCCCTAGGGGCTTGTTTGAGCCCATACAATGATTTATTTAACCTACACTCTAAATATGGATTATATACAAAAACTTATGGTTTCTGCATATAAATCTCTTCATTAATATCTCCATTTAGAAGGGCACACTTTACACCCATGTGATGTACCTCCCACATCTTTGAAGCTGCAATGGCTAGGGAAAGCCTTATGGAGTCCATCTTTTCCACTGGTGCAAAGGTCTCATTGTATTCAATACCATGTACCTGAGAGTATCCCTTGGCTACCGATATTGCATTATATTTCAAAGGTGAAACATTAGCAGAAAACTTAGTTTTGAAGACCCACTTACACTTCACTAGCTTTCTCCTTGGGGTGAGATCAACTAGTTCCCATGTGTTGTTCTTCTGAAGTGATTTGAATTCTTCTTTCATGGATTTTTTCCATATTGGATCATGTGTTGCATCTTCATATGTCTATGTATCCGATTCTATCATCAATTAACACTTCTAAGAAAATAGAGGATCTTTAACTCAAAGTGCACTCTCACATTGAGATCTAGTCCTCCTAGTGTCATTAGGATTTCCAGCAAGTTCCCCAGCTCCATGAATGGTCCTTTCTGCCCACTTTGGTCTTGTAGCGATGTTAGGATCTGAAATTAATTCATCATTATTAGACATATCAAAATCATCAAAATCATTAGTCTCTTCACTTACATTCAATGGATGTGGTGGTGAAGAGGACTCTCCAACTTCAACTGTTGCTAAAGCCTCTTCTTCGAACTGAACACTTATTTCAATGAAAGCTTTGTTAGTGCTCAATTTTATTAGCTTGTTACCTTTTTAATCTTTAGAATACCCAACAAATAGGTACTCTTTTCTTTGGGGTCTCAAATATTTCCTCTTTTTAGTTGGAATTCTAGCCCAAGCCTTTGAGCCAAAAATCCTGAAATGGGTCACATTTGGCTTCTACCCACTCCAAGCTTCAAAAGGAGTCATACCATCAAGATGCTTATGTGGCACCCTATTTTGGATATAGGATGCATGTTTTATAGCTTCAGCCCAAAAAATTGGTGGAAAATTTTTAGCCTCCATCATACAAGTTTCCATCTCCTTCAATGATCTGTTCTTTCTCTTAGAAACACCATTTTGTTATGCTGTGTAAGGGATAGAATGTTGCATCTGGATACCTGCATATTTGCAATACTGGATGAACATAGAATTGACATATTCACCACCATTTTCGGATATGGGGATCCGGAGTTTCCTCCTAGACTGGTTTTCAAGCAAGGCTCTAAAGACTTTTAAGAGGTCAAAAACTTCAAACATGTGCTTTAGGAAGTGAACCCAACAATACCTAGAAAATTCATATATGAAGGTGAGTGCATATTTTGCTTGACTCATGGACATATGAGGGAATGGACCATCAATCTCACAGTGTGTCAATGCAAAAGGTGCATAGGTTCTCTCATACTTGTGCTATGGGTGTTTTTCTAGGATACAACCTTGACAGACTCCCTTAGAAAACTTGATGTTTGGTAACCCTATGACCATTCCATTTTCACTCAAATCAGAAAGATACTTGTAGTTAATATCGCCAAATATTTCATGCCAAATATTGCTTGCTTCATTAGCATGAGTAAGAAGAACATAGGGGTTTGAGTAGTGTAGAAAATTGGAAAACATGTATGCCTTCAAAGTGTGATCAACAACAACTTTTGCTATGACTTTACCATTCGAAATCTTAGTGGTTTAAACATCATTGGGGGAGAAGATGACTTTATTTGGAGACCCAATGTGAATCATATGATACACTAACAAATTATTAGAGGCAAGACCTAGAACATACAACACATTATTAAAATTACCATGGTCAAGATCAATCCTACCCTTTCCAATACTATCAGTCAGAGAGTTATCTCCGAAAACTATTGGTGGACCTTTCGACATGTAAATAGAAAATAATATCTCTTTTGTCAAAACCATATGTCTAGAAGCTCCAGAATCAATGATGAAACTAGGTGAGCTTGAGGTGCCAACAACAAAGGCATGTACTCTCTCCTTGTCTTCTGATTTTGACCCTCCTTCCCTCTTCTTTGAGTAATCAGGAAGGGAGATTTTGTTCTTCTCTAGAGGTTGGGTTATGTGTCTATTTGTTTTTTCATGCAAGAGCTCTCAGGATGATAGTCCTTACTATAGTATGCACACTTGCTCATTTTTCATTTGTTCTTCTTCTTTTGGGGTTCTTCTTGGATCCTGAGGACTCCTCTTGAGATGTTTCCTTGTCTCTCTTTTACTCAGGTGTATTTTTAGCTTTTTTCTTGATTTTTGAATCCACCTTTGAATCTCCAACAACCAAATCATGGTATTTGGAAGGTTTGATGGTGCCCATCATCACCAATTTATCTTGCTCCTGAGTGGGGGATTCCGTGAACTCAAGAAGATTATGCATATTCCAGGTTCGAGCTATCAATTTAGTGGCATAGAAGGTCGAAGAAAACAATGAATACTCAGGACCAAGCTTTCAGAGAATGGTCAAAACTAGTTTATACTCCTTCTTTTCAATCCCGCGTTGTTTTAACTTCAAAACAAGGGCCTTAAACTTGGTAAAATAGAGTTGCAATGATTCGAAGCTACTAGGATTCAAGGATATCAATTCATTCTCGATTTGATGTCCTCTCATGTCATATTTCTTTCAAAAACAATATTCAATATTATACCACACCTCATTAGGATATTTCAATGAATCAATAGGAAAGAGGAGGTATCTTGAAATACTCAAACACAAAAGACCATAGTCCTCATCCCTCCTGTTGTGCAATTTGATTTTCTCTGCAACTGCATTGGGCTCTGCCTCAGTAGCCATGGTAAAAATGTAGAGAAATTTATCTCTCAACAATATATCCATGTCATCTTTCCATTTAAATAAATTGAATGGATTCAAGATGATCCTTTGATATTGGTCCATGTCTCAGCTCTTGTACCCTTTAGTCAACAGAATGCGCTCCCAGTCAGTGATGTCGGGCCTACAATAACAATTTGGGAGGAGATAAATCAATATAAAAAGGATTTTATACCATGTGGCAATTTTACCCAAGCGATAGATCAATTACACTCACAAAATTGCTAATCAAACATGCAAAGTTCTCACAAAAGGAGACTGAAATTGGAGCATAACTTAATCCTATATTGAATAAGTGTACATTACACAATGATATGAAGTAATAGGATTCTAAAATATATAATTACATGATATATTTGAAAGAACTATATTGCTATTCGAATTGGTCAAAAAGCAGGGTTACTAAAACAAGTCAAATCCCCCATAGGTGCAAAAAGGAATTTCCAAATCAATGAATATCCTCATGAATTAGCTAAAGAAAGTGGGAAAGATAATATTTGGTGGAAAGAAAACACATTCATGTTTTTTTATGGATAAAAGGAAGGAGGATGATGTGGTAAAAAAACAAGGCAAGTTCCCCTAGACTAGCTTTTCCCTTATGCCTTAAAACAGCTGTAAAGCAAGGCAGCTTTCAAAAAAAATAGATATGTGCTTTAAGGAACCATGAATCAAGAAGACATGCTAAATATGTTTCCAGGATGATTCCAAAGTGCTCCATCACCAAATTTAGCAAGTATTGACTTATAGGAACATGTAGAAGTCAACTAGCATAGAGAGGGAATCTAGGATTCTAGGAATAAGACAAAAATGATTTAATTAATGTCAAATATGGGTTTATTATTATAACAACAGGAAAAAATTGGCACAACATTGAAGGCTTGGGTTCATATTTATCAATGTATTTTCCCTAGTATTTTTCGATAGAGCGAAATTCCTCATCGTTCAAATAATGTAGAGGGAGGTGAGGAATCTTGACCCAGACATGAACAATAGTAGGGATGTCTTTTTCAGGATTGAACGAAAGGTCCAATTTGTTGAGGTACAAACCTCTAGGCCCCAAAAAATAAGGCCCATTCTTGAAGATGAGGTCACAGTGTTATCAACCCAAATGGCACTTCTCTGCCTGAGTGCCGACATTCCTTATGTTGGTACACAAAAGGACATATAAGGATTAAATTTTGCTAAAACACTATACATGGGCATGACATGGGATGAATTTACCCTTGAACTAGATTTCCATATTATTTTTCTAAGTGTTGAGTTGCGCACGTGACTATCCTCATTACAACTCGCGTACGTGTGCGACTATTTCCATTGACAACTTGCGTATTGTACGTGGCTATCTCCATTTCAACCCGCGTACATCACCGTACGTGGGTTTCCCTTAAGAAACTCGCATGTCATATGCGAGTTGCCTATATCAATAGTCCTGTACATCTTGATTCGACATTAAAAAAATATAAATCATGATTAATGGATATTAGTTGGGTCCTAATCATTAACTATCCTAACTGTTTCAACCTCCTCAACCTTTGAAACCACTCTATTTCTCAAGGTATAAATATAGGCCTTGGGGAGGGCATTAATCAATCAAGTTTCAAGAGAAAATTTATGCTGGTGGTATATCTTCAGAATTTTTGGAGCAGCAAAACTCAAAGTCCTTTGGTTTCAGAGGAGTCCTTGTCTCAGAAGCTGGGTTGTACTCTTATCTCATTCACTGATTGTTAATAAAGAGAATTCTTCTTCCAACATTGTGCTGAGTCTCTTTCATATATCATGGTTGAGGAATATATTTGATTATGCACTAGATATATTGTTTATCTAACCTCTCTTATAGACATGTATAATAATGTACTTGGAGAATTTTCTCTTTGTAGGTGAAGGAGGTGCATCCCTAGAAGCTTTGGAGAGAAGCAGAGCAGAAGAAGATCAAGCTTGGATCAACCGTAGGTAATCAAGTGAGTCAATAATTTCTTCCTATTTCCTTTATGTACTCTATTAAAGCTAATTGTCTTCAAGGTTAGTAGTAAGTTGGTAACCCCAGACCCTAGGTTACAAGGGTTTTTAATCATGAACAACAAAATTGGCAACTCCGTTGGGGAATCCAGCCTGTTGTGGGTTAGTCCTTTAGATCCTTGCACAGTCTTTCCTTTGATTTAGTGTGTGGTTTTTTGTCTTGGTTTGGACTTCCAGTGGTGTTTTAAAGATCTTTATAATTTTTCTTTTTTTGAAAAATATTACTCCTGTACGCAGGTTGATGTGCGACACAGTTGTGTATAGAGATCTGTGTATGCAGGTTGATGTATTGAATAGTCACGTACAGTACGTGGGTTGCTCCACTAGACAGTCACGTACATGCCTTAGCATCAAAATTTTTGGGTAGGGTTTCTTGTCCCTATCCTTATTTGGATTTTTTCTTTCTTTGTGGTCTTTAGTATTGGCATTTCACTATAGTTTTGATAGCCCTATTAACCATACTTCATGCTTTTCAATAAGCCCTTGAGTTTTTGTTGGTTGGATTGTCTTTCTTTTAGCAATTTGAAGTGGATTTTCCTGTTGGGTGATAGGTCCAAGTGCTTTGTGTCTAAATCCATGATCAGGGTGCTAGATATCGTATATCCCATGCTATTTGAAAGTAGTGTTGGTTTGTCACTTGCTTTTGATTGATTTCGGTGATTTTCATTCATTGTGTCTTCCCAAGCTAGGTGTTTTCAAAGTCTTTCTTAGGTGGTTGATCTTTGGTTCCTATAAGTTTGCTATACTTCATTTTTTCTTACTTTATATAGTTTCATTATTCAAGAATACTCAAGAATTTTTGCATTTAGGTGCATAGTAATCTTTGAGGAATTTGAAAAGTGAAAAGAAAAGCATTGGAAACATTTGCATTTTAATTGCATATGGTAGTTTTACTTTCACTTTTTAAATAAAATCTCAAAAATTACAAAAATAAGTCTTAGTTTTCTCTTTATTAGTTGCATTTTCATTAGTTCATATTTACAAAAAAAAAAAAAGAAGCTTGCTTTAAGTAGTGATAATTTTCTTTGGAATTCATTTATACACCTATTTTACTTTTCTGATCGAGTCTATAATATCATAGTCATTCACGCCACTTACCCTCTGATTAAGAGCAACCCTTAAAATGAACTCTATAATTTAAAATTTATTAGTAACTTGTGTTTTACAGGGTCATACACCTACTCGATTAGGCTAGACTTGTGGGATAGGAAGTGTAAACTCCCCATAAGTACTTAAATTCAAACATAGTTGGCCAATCGATAGGTAAATCCTTCTCTATGTTGATAGTATCCGTGAATCTCCTCTCAAACAAGATTTAAGCATGAGGCCACATGGAGGCATTGGACTGAGGAAATAACCATCTAATTCCTTGTCAAAATGTAGACCAAGGTTTTTACACATTTAGGGATCCTGTCCTAAACAGAGTTTCAGGATTTGCTACCCTACCCATGCGTATGAATCAGGCTTGCGATTGTTCCCCCATACTCTTGATATAGTTGAGGTAGCCTCTACTCTCTTGGACATCTAGGGTTTATACACAGGTAAACCGAAAGGATATTTCCGGTTCACCTTGGACGAGCTTGGAAGGTAACCCTTGTTGGAAGTGTAGGAGGGAAGTGGGTGATTCATCCGCTTGTGCCTAAGAACCTCTTCAAGGACACTAAGAAACTTGTTATATTTTCATCATTAATCTAGCAATACATTAGGATATTTAACTGAGAGAATAACAAGAATAGCAATAAAACACAAGAGACAATGAACACAGTGTTTAT
Source organism: Pseudotsuga menziesii (assembly GCA_001517045.1). Classification (NCBI taxonomy): domain Eukaryota; kingdom Viridiplantae; phylum Streptophyta; class Pinopsida; order Pinales; family Pinaceae; genus Pseudotsuga; species Pseudotsuga menziesii. Next base: position 212,850 of record LPNX010827187.1, read on the forward strand.
CCTCAGGGAAACCATAAATGGTGAAAACTCTGCAACTTCCTTAGAGATAGAATCAGCACCAAAAGTAGAACCCAAAACAGTAAGTGATCTCCCAACAGCAGTAACCTTCTTTCTATCTAGCCCCAGTGTCTTCTCCTTCCTCAACTATGCACTATACTTGAGTGTGTATGAGAGGTGTGATAAATAGAGAGGCCAAATCTCTATTTATACTAATTGCCAACTTGACTAAATCCTACTAGGGCCGACCTCACTAGGAGAGTCTAATAACCCTAGTGCCCCAGAACTGCAGGGACTTTAACCCTTAACCAATAGGAGGGTTACCCACAATGACTTAACATGACTTGTTTACATTATAGATCTTCCCGATAAAAACATTGGAGCATGAAATGACTCAAGTACATTCTAGAATAAACATCAGGTTACAAAATATAAGAAATACAAGTGAAATACATTCTGAAGTTACATATACATCAACACTCCCTCTTAACTAGGAAGGTATTCTTTCGACACAATTTTCAGCACAAGTCTTCTTCTTTGTATCTTCTTGATCATCATCGAGTCCTCGTCATATTCAAGTGATATTCATCTTCAAGTAATCTTCATCTTCAATTCATCTTCATCTTCAAGTCATCTTCATCATCAAATCTAGATCATCACTTGATCTGGATCATCACTAGATCTGGATCATCACTGGATTTGGATCATCACTCTCTATGGATCATCACTGGACATCGTCACTTTATTTGGACCATTACTTGATATGCATCATCACTACTGGATCATCATCACTGGATTTGGATCATCATCACTCAATCTGGATCATCACTAGGTCATCATCACGGGTGCTATCTCTTGATTCCTCTCATCATAGGAATTTCTACAGAGGAAACCCTTTTTCATGTTGGATGTACATCTATAGATCTAGTCCTTTTTCATACTGGATGTATCATCATAGAGCTAGTCCTTTTTCATACTAGATGTGGAACACACACAGAGCCAGTCCTTTTTTATACTAGATGAGTCTTCACAGAGCTAGTCCTTTTTCATACTAGATGTGGAACACACACAGAGCAAGTCCTTTTTCATACTAGATGAGTTTTCATAGAGCTAGTCCTTTTTCATATAAGATGTGGAACACACACAGAGCCAGTCATTTTTCATAATAGATGAGTCTTCCTAGAGCCAACCATTTTTCATGCTAGATGTGAAATCCACATAGAGCTAGTCCTTTTTCATACTAGATGTGTCTTCACAGAGCCAACCCTTTTTCATGCTGGATGTGGCATCCACACAGAGCTAGTCCTTTTTCATACTAGATGTGTCTTCACAGAGCCAGCCCTTTTTCATGCTGGATGTGGAATCCACACAGAGTTAGTCCTTTTTCATACTAGATGTGTCATCACAGAGTCAGCCCTTTTTCATGCTAGATGTGGCATCCACAAAGAGCTAGTCCTTTTTCATACTAGATGTGTATTCACAAATCCAACCCTTTTTCATGCTGGATGTGGCATCCACACAGAGCTAGTCCTTTTTCATACTAGATGTGTCTTCATAGAGCCAACCCTTTTTCATGCTGGATGTGGCATCCACACAGATATATGACAATTGAAGGAACCAATACTCTCACCATGTCACAGCTCTTACATCCGACCATGAAAGGAACCAATCCTCTCACCATGTCAGAAGGGCACAACACTTATATCTGACCATGGAAGGAACTAATCCTCTCACCATGTCATAATGGCATAGCACGGACAAATCACTTCCTCTTGGGAGGAATCTCAATCTAGAGAACACCAAGCTTCTCTCTGAAGTACTGAAACTTCACCCTGGAAAATGGCTTAGTCAACACATCAGCTATCTGTTCGTCTGTCGCAACATACTGGAGCTTCACTACTCCTCTCTGCACCATATCCCTGATATAGTGATACTTGATCTCGATATGCTTCGACTTGTCATGGAATACTGGATTCTCTGACAACTTTACACTACTCTGGTTGTCACAGTATATACAAGTAGCATCTAACTAGAGATCAAATAAATCAGATAGTAGATTCCTCATCCATACTGCCTCACAACTAGCTAAACAAGCTAGGACATACTCTGCTTCAGCTGTACTTAGTGCCACACAGGATTTCTTCCTACTAAACCACGAGATCACACCTGATCCCATACTGAAGCAACACCCTGAAGTAATATTCCTATCGATGGCTCTTCCTGCCCAATCTAAATCAACATAACCTTGCAGATTAATCCTTTGATCAGTCTTATACTTGAGCCCATAATCAACCGTACCCTTTAGGTACCTCAGAATATGCTGTGCAGCAGTCAAGTGAACATATCTCATATCTGTCAAGTATTGGCTCAAGGTGTTCATAGCAAAGCAAATATCTGGTCTTGTGTTCATCCAATACATCAAGGACCCAATCATCTGACTATACATCATGGCATCAATGAAATCTGATGAAGCATCACTCAATAGCTTCATATTCGATGCCATAGGTGTGGTTAGTTCCTTGCAGTCCATCATCCCAAATCTCTTTAGGATCTCTACTACATACTTTCATTGTCCAAGGAAGATTCCATCTGTATTTTTCCACACCTCCATACCTAGAAAATAATGCATCATACCCATGTCCTTCATTACGAACTCAGCAGCAAGATTTCTCTTCTTATCAGTAATCAACCCATACATACTTGTCACAAAGAGATCACCTACATATAGTAGTAGCATCATTGGGTTTCCATCTTCAACCTTGTAGTAAAGGTTGGAATCTGCTTTACTCTTGGTAAAGCCCAAGCTAGATAGAAAGCTGTCAATTCTAGCATACCATGTCCTGGGTGCCTGTTTCAAACTATACAGAGCTTTCTTCAATCTGCACAGATGAGAATCCCTATCATGTGTCTCAAAACCGAGTGGCTTCTCCACATACACTTCCTCTTCCACTACACCATTCAAGAAAGCAGTCCTGACATCCATTTGGTGTATCTTCCATTCAATCACTGTAGCCAGAGAAAGTAGTGATCTGATGGAAGTGTATCTAGCTACAAGTGCAAAGGTTTCTTCATAGTCTATTCCTTCTTTCTATGAGAAACCATGAGCAACAAATATTTCTTTATATTTCTCTATGCTACTGTCTACAACATGATTAATCTTGTAGATCGATTTGGAAGTTACAACTGACTTCCCTTCTGGTCTTGGGACAACATCCCAAACATCATTCTTCATGATTGATTGATACTCTTCGATCATAGCATCCTTCCATTCTTTTCATTTTGTCACTTCTTCATAATTGTAAGGTTTTTTATCAATGAAATCACATAGTAATGCTACATAACTGGAACATCATCTGGTTCTCTTTCTTTCTTTGAGATTCTTTTCTAGAACCCCATATCATTCTGCACCTTGGATAATCTCTCGTACCCAAGTAGGTTTTCTCTTGTGAGGATTCTTCTCCTATGGTGGATCTACAAGTCTTTGTGGTTCTTCAAATTCTCGATCTTCTTCTTGAGTTTATTTCTTCATGATTGTATCATGAATTTTGGGAGCTTCTGCTTCTTCATGTCCTTCAGCAAGTTTCTTTCTGGATTTGATGTAGGCTGAATCTTCATCAGATGTTACATCCCTGTTGATGTCAATATTCTTGAACCCTGGGAAGTATATTCTGTAAGCCTTCGAGCTTTCAGAGTATCTCACAAATATACCCTTCTTTCCTGAAGGATCTAATTTTTTCCTCTTCTCTTTTGGAATGTGTATGTACACTGGACAACTGAATATTTTTAGATGGCTGACTTCTAGTTTCTTTCCGGAGAAGACTTCTTCAAGAGTCCTATTCTCGAGTACTCTCTGTGGAGTATGGTTTTGTACATACACCATTGTTCTGGTTTCTTCTACCCAAAGATGCATAGGAAGATCTTGATCATGAATAATAGATCTTGCAGCTTCCATGATAGTTCTATTCTTCCTTTGTACAATCCCATTCTGTTGGGGATTATAAGGGGTGGAAAACTCCCTCTTAATCGCTGAGTCTTTACATAGTTCGTTGAAATAATTCAAAGTGATTTCTCCGCCATTGTCTGATCGAAATGTCTTGATCTTCTTTTCAATGTGGTTCTCGATCAAGGCTTTGAATTCCTTGAACTTGCTAAATACTTCATCTTTGTTCTTCATGAAGTAAATCCATGTCTTCTTAGAAAAGTCATCAATAAAGTAAACATAGTATGCATGCCCACTTAGAGAACTTGATGACATTGGTCCACATACATTGGAGTGGATGATTTCCAAGATTCCTTTTGCTTTTCTTTTTCTACTTGGAAATGTCTTCTTTGTGTTATTTCCTTTCGTACATCCTTTGTAGACCCCTTCATATTTTGCTTGAATTTCTAGAAGACCTTCAACAGATTTGCTTGCAAAGATAGTGCTCTGTAATTCACATGCGAAATCCTTCTATGCCACAGTTCATTTTGTTCTACTTAGTCATGAACCAAAGCTTGTTCTGGTTGGCCCTTCAACTTGTATAGACCTCCTTCTTCTTCTCCAATCACGATTGCATTGTCAAAAGTATTTCCCTTCGGACACATAAGAACTTGGCCATCTATGAAAGCAACCCTCATTCCTTTTGCATCCAATGCAGATATGGAGAGGAGGTTATTCTTTAGTTTCAAAACAAATAATGCATTCTTCATCTTCATAGACTTTCTAGAGTCTAGTATATAGGAGGAATCACCACTAACTTTTATTGGATACTAGTAGTAATCCCAAAGCTTCACCTTGTGAGGTGACTCATGTTTAGATAGCTTCACAAATGATTCTCTGAATCCCGTCATATGCTTGGAAGAACCACTGTTTATGAGGCAATAATTGCTTCCATGTGAAATAGTTCCCGTAAGAGCGGAGATCAACACATATTCTTCATCACTTGAAGAATCACTTCCTTGTGTGATTCTCTTTGTTGAAGGTTCATCATCCTCTACAACATGAGCATGATGTCTTCTCTTGTTTTCCTTATTCTTCTTTAAGTTCCCTTTGTTAGGGAAAAATTTGGATATGTGACCTTTCTCATCACATGTGTAACATCTAATGGTAGACAAATCTCTTTTAGGGTGTGAGATCTTACCTTTGGAGTGATGATGGTTCCTTATGGTTTTCTTGGAGTGAATGGTGAGAGCGTTATCTTCATTTCCCATCTTCTCTTCTCGAGGTGCTTTTCGAGCTTCTTCTTGAGAGCATTCTTCCCATACTCTACCAAGCTTAACTAACTTCTTTTAGGCACAAATCCCTTGAATGAAAGAGTCCCATGATCTAGGCAGACCATTCAAGGTGGTCATCACAATCTCTAGATTTTCCACTTCTTCATCTACTGCTTCTAGTTGTTCCTTGATCTGAGATACTCTTGTAAAGTAATACTGAATAGTCTCAGCACTCTGGATCTTTCCATTCTTCAATTGGTTTCTTAGAGTCGTTTTCTTGTTTATGTTCTTCCCTTCAAACAATTTGGTTAGGGAATCAAACATAGCTTTACGTGTCTTGAGGGAGGACACCTATGGTATGAGGTGATCCTTGATAGAATCAGTAATTATTCTCTTTGCCATAACCAACTTCTTCTTATGTAAGTCCTTATCCTCATCTCCCTCTGGAAATGGAACCTCCTCATTGATATAGGAGTCCGACTCATTTTCTTCCAGGACCAGGCAGATCCTATACTTCCAGGCTCGAAAATTATCATCTCCCTCAAGATTTTCATCAAGCTTGGTATGATGAGACATCTTAAACTGAGAACCTCAAATGGAAATACAAAATATTTATATCTTACCAGGTCAACATGTCAAATCTGAATTTGGAGTTGAAATCCTGCAGTGCTTGTTTAGTAGAAAATTAGGGTTTTGCTTTTCTGGAGTTCTGTCCAACCAAATGATTTGAATTTGATCCCTGACTTCGATTTTGGGGAGGAGATCAATCCAGGCCTGGGATAACTAAAAAATTCTTCTTCTGTGAAAATCCCTAATTTCTGGCAGTAGTGTCGGGTCCAAAACTGAAAAACCTCAAACTTGGATTCTGCTTCGATAGAAAGATGTACCCTAAGGAGGAGAGTTAATCCAACCTTCTTTTCCTAAAAATATATGGAGGAAGATACACTAAGTAGGAATCCCTAGTTCCCATAGGTGTACATTGTCTTCTTCTCAGGTTAGTTCTGATACAATGTTAGATTTTCATCATTAAGATAGCAATACATTAGGATCTATAACTGAGAGAATAACAAGCACATCAATCAAACAAAAGAGACAATGAAAACAGTATTTATCCTCAGGGAAACCATAAATAGTGAAAACCACACAACTTCCTCAGAGATAGAATCAGCACCAAAAGTAGAACCCAAAACACTAAGTGATCTCCTGACAACAATAACCTTCTTTATATCTAGCCGCAGTGTCTTCTCCTTCCTCAACTACGCGCTACACTTGACTGTGTATGAGATGTGTGATAAATAGAGAGGCCAGCTCCCTATTTATACTAAATCCTAAATTGACCAAATCCTACTAGGGCCGACCTCACTACGAGAGTCTAATAACCCTAGTTCCCTAGAACTGCAGGGACTTTAACCCTTAACCAATAGGAGGGTTACCCATAATGACTTGACATGACTTGTTTACATTATAGATCTTCTCAATAGGAACATCTGGGTATGACATGACTCAAGTACATCTCAGAATAAACATCGGGTTACAATATATAAGAAATACAAGTGAAATACATTCCAAAGTTACACATACATCAAGAAAACTGTCTCTAAGCTTTCTTTGGGAAAGCATATCTTATACCCCTTGTGATTGTTGAGACTTTAGGAAATTTTTGTAGTGATTTCTCTATGGTTTGTCTGTGTTTTTATCCGACCTTAGGGTGTGAAGAGTCAAATTTACAATCATGGAGGACCAATATATCAAAAGGTCATGAAGGTTGCAAAACCTTCCTCTGCGTATCACATTGGAACCTCCACCTCCCACTCAAAGGTGAAGATTGGACATAGACGGTTCTTTCAAACCGATAGGAGTTAGTGAAGTTCTATGTGAACTAGAACTTAGGGAAAACCATTTTAATTTAAACAAATTTGAGATAGAAGACTTGCAGGCTGACGAGTTTGCAAGGAATTTTAATTCACCTCTAACTAACTTAAATGATCTGGTGATCGTTTAGGTTCGTCCTTTCCTCTAACAACCAGCTATCCTGAAGTATCCTTTTCCCAAAGGACATAATTCTTCCTTAGCTTCAAATGTAGCAGGGGGCACCCCAAATGTTCCTGACCCCAATTATATCAACATGGTTCAATCCAAGAATTTACTACAGACCAAGAACAAGAACTATGAAAAATAGACCTCAAAGAAGGGTAAGTCAATAGGTGAAACTTCTAACCCTCTCACGATTGAGAAACCTGTCGAATTTATGCCCAAGATACCAAAATGTGTCTTTAAGAAAACCTTGCGTAATCCTAATGCTAGGGATGCATCAAACTACTCTTTAGTTGAATACTTAGCCCATAATCCTTGTGCAATGTTGGCTTTTGAGGTGTTACAGAGTTGTCTCGACCAGCGGGATGCACTCTTAGCAGCCTTAGGCAGCATGGACTCATCGAGTCTAATGGAGAAATTTAATTTGTCTGATGTCAAAATTCGTGTACCATATCATGTATCCTTATCAATACATGTCATCCATAGTGGAAATAACATTGGAATGGCAGTTGTCGATGAGGGTGCTTACACATGTGTTATGTCCTTGTCTTCTTGGAAAGCTCTTGGATCCCCAGAGCTAGTTCCATCGAACACCATACTTATTGCTTTCAACGGAAGGTCATTACATCCACATGGTATCCTACCGGATTTCAAAATTAAGTTGGCAGGGAAAGCGGTGTCTGTTGAGGTAGAGGTGATTGATGCACCTTTGGATTATAACTTGCTCTTGGGGATAAGTTGAACTTATGCCATGTCTGCTATTGCATTAGACATTTTTCGGGTGGTAGTGTTTCCACATGAAGGGAAGTTGGTTACCGTTGACCAACTCAATTTTACTCAAAAAGGCTGCATGGAAACTAATGATTCCACCATACCATTGGTTGATGAGGTTAGACTTGCTTTAGAGAGCTTAGGGGTTGAAATGTATGCATCATTGATGGGCCATTAGCTAAAATTTCAACTCAAAATGGTCCTTTCAACTTTAAATAAAATTCCATGTCATCATGTGTTAGCCAATGAAATTTCTTTTAAATTTGAAATCCTGTATAGGTCTTAAACACTTTTTTAATATAAAATTGAGGATAGGTATCATACAAAAAACTATTTTTTTGTTTGTATTTTCGACATATCTCCCCATGTTTTTACTCAAATTTGGATCGAAAGAGCTCGTTGGATGTGGAATTAAATTTCGCATCCATCGAGAACCCACTCAGCATAATTTTGACAGACCCCACTACCACATTCACATTTTTTTAGGTATTTCTTGTTTTTGGGGTACTCGTTGGATGCAGAATTTAATTCTGCATCCAATGAGCCTCCCAATCAAAATTTGAGTAACAAAATGGGGAGATATGTCAAAAATACAAACAAAAAGGTAGTTTTTTTTCTTTTCTTCCTCCAAAATTAATAAATGTTATTTTATTATTTTAACTATTATTTTATTATTTTTTTTAGGAGGCCCATTTTGAATTGAAATTTCCTCTAATGAAATTTGATTTTTCGACTTCGATTAATTATATAGGTTCTACTATTGTGGGGAATTCCATAGCTACGGTTGTTGATAGGACTAATCCTTGTGTTCTTCCTTCCCACAATGAACCAGAAGTTCCCTTATCGGCAACAGAAGTGGCTTATCAACCTATAGTCCATACCGTTATTTATCCCATTCCAGTCCCTCTCAGAGGAACTGGAATAAGCCTATTTTCCTGCTTGGGCAGAGAACTCTTTCCATTCTAGAGATTTCTTAGATATGGTTTTACCTTCGGATGAAGCCATTCTAGAAGCTATGTGTGGACAAGATAATATTTGCGAAGATATTCACCATTGATCCTTATTTCTTCCAGATTTAAGAAAGATAGAGAACCAGGAGTTCCATATGAGACTGGCAGGTGATGTTGATATGCCTATTAATCCCTTACCAAGGCAATGAATGTTTGCTGAGGGGAATTTGGTAAACATTTCTGCTACTATCCCTATCAACATCTCTGTAAATCCTAACGTTGTGTAAAATGTACACATTAGCGCAAATTGCTCTCCAGAGGAGATTGCGATCTATACGTCCTTGTTTAAGGAATTTCATGATGTTTTTTTCTAGTCATATGAGGAGATGTCAGGCATTGATCCATCAATAGTCGATCACTAAATCCAAACATACCCTGACGCTAGACCCATTCGACAAAATTTGATACCTGTCAACCTATGAAAAGAGGCGGCAGTGAAGGCGAAAGTTGAGAAACTATTGAAATCCAGTTTCATTTATCCCATAGCTTTCACAGAATGGGTATCCAACCCTATTCTTGTTGAAACAAAGTAAGGGACTATATGCATTTGTACTGACTCTCTAAATCTAAACAAATCCTATCCTAAGGACAACTATGCCACACCATTTATAGATCAAATTATTGATGTTTTCCCGGGAAGTGAAGTATTTTCATTTCTGGATGGTTTCTCTGGATATAATCAAATCCAAATTAATCCAGAAGACCAACATAAAATAACTTTTATTTGTCCTTGGGGTACCTTCACATACAAGAAAATGCCTTTTGGATTGAAAAATGCTATGGCAGTATTTCAGCCTTCATTGTCTCCAAATACTATGGATAAAATACCACAAGCTTCCAAAACTCTGTTGTAAAAAACATGTCCTAACCTAAAATGGATTTTAGTGGTTGACTCTTTCATCTAGTGAAGTTTAACCCTACAAGAATATAATCCACAACAACCCATTGTATTGACCCAATATTTTTTACAATAACAATAGTAGATGATTTCTAGTGCACCAAGTCCTCTAGAAGGATGTAAGAAGGCCAATCCCCCATCAACAGGTAACTTCACCAATGCCAATGTCTTCATTTGTGATCGTGAAGTCCATATATATAATCAATCTTGTTCTTATGATGTTTCCTCCTACTTGTTTGTATCGTTATACATCATATCCTAGTGGTTCTCTCAGAATTGAGAAACCAACTATTGATACAATGCCTCAC